>SKCR01037432.1:0-68435 GCA_019454045.1 Zanthoxylum bungeanum
CCCACACTAGTTTTTGTTGGTTGTGAGACATAGCACAGAAGACCATTTGGAGTTGGAACAAAATTTATTCTTCTTTCTCTACACACACATAATCTGCTCACTGCCACCTCTTATAAATTGATTTGAGTGCTGGGTTTGTTTTGATTTTTGTCCAGAAAAATAAGCAACACAAAGGGATATTTTTTGGATGCTTTGGGGCTGATTTGGAGTGATTTTATCATCCAAAATAGTAGCAGAAAAATAAAAAATAGCCAACTTAAAAATAGTGAGTTGTGTGCGCATATTGGGTGTTAAACGGTCCAGATATGAGTTGTTGTTCGGGGGCTAAAAAATAGTTAAAAACAACATTAAAATAAGTCCAAATGGGGCTGGACATTTAGACCAAGAATGGGTAAAGAAAGAAAAATTTTCAAAATCGATCTCGGTGTCTAAGTCATTTCCACTGCCCGAGGGAAATCGGTTCCTATAATTGGCATCAAGAGCGAGGTTGAAAAGTATTTTTAACCCTTCTCTTTTTGTTAAAAATTTCTATTTTTATTAATTTATATGAGATATAAATTATTTTTATGCAAGTTGTTACGAGTATGCATATTATAATGTTCATGTGATGTATGTTTTTTTTTAAATCCATGTGATGAATGTATTGCATTGATCGTAAATTTTTATGGCTCTTATTTTTGTGTTATTTTTGGTTTTGGGAATGTAAGGCCATAAGGTCATTTTTTACAAGTGTTGTAAATTTAATTATTGTAAATTCTCTAAATATATAGTATGGATGAAGGAGGGCCATGTCCCTTGAGTAGTGCCCTATGGGAAAGACACCAACATGTATGGACATGTCCTCTAAAATCAGAAGAACACGCCTCTAGACTCCAAAAGGTACAAGGAATGGGTATAACCCTTAGGACAGTTACACCCCAAATCAAAGGGTGCCTCAAATGCACCTTTCCATGCCTATATAAATGAGCCTTATGTTCATTCTAAAATCATCCAGAAAATTATAAGTTTTTCATTGTCTAAGAGAGATATTTTTTAGAGTCAATAGAGAGTTTCCACCATTTTTTCTTGTTCAAGATCTTGTGAAAGGAGTGCCACTTTTTCAAGAAGAATCCAAGTAATCGTGGCAGAACATTAGCCACAAAACCATCCGTAAAGCACCGAGGCGGGGCTAATAAGTTCTTAAGGACAGAGGGAACTAGACTTGGACAAAGTTGATTATCATCTTCTACATTTCAAGGTTTTTCTAAATTCTAATGGTTTATGTTGAATTGGCATGTTAGTGGATATTTGATTCCATTGGTGTGTTCTGGTTTTGAATGATTAAGATTAGTTTAGCATGTTGAATTCGTTTAATGACACTTATTTAACAACAATCTTAAGAACTTATTAACTTTAAGTGTTGTTAGATGAAAATTTGCATGTGTTAATAGTCACTTTTCCTGGAAAATGCATTATGTGCATGAAAAATACACAAGGGTGTTCGAACGCTCGACGAACGCGTAGGAAAAAAATCTGTTTTTCGTAGTCTCATTTGAACGCGTATTCAAACACAACTCGAACGCCAGTCTTCTGCCAAAGAACATTCGAACGCATCTTCAAACGCAACACGAATGTGAACTCTTTGGAATACTTTGTTCGAACGCTTTTACGAACACAACACGAACATGAACTCTCTGGAACACTTCGTTCATCTTCAAACGCTACACGAACGTGAACTCACTGGAAAGTTTCGTTCGAACGAAGAAACGAACGTGACACTAACGAAATAAATCCTGGAATTACTTTTAGATTAAAATAGACTTAGATTAATTTATATTATCATAATGTTAACTTAGTAAAATCATATACTGTATTATGATAAACTTGGTAGTATAGATTTAAGTTAATATTAAAGTGTTCAATTATCACAAGCATACACATAATGATAAAGTTGAAATCTAATTGTGTGTTGCATACTTGGTTGAGAATTAAAAGTATAATCTTACACACGTAATTCCGTCCAAGCTTGATTGATTTATACACATATACACATACAAATCTACACATATTTATTATTATATTGTGAATTGAAGTGTAATATTAAGTTTGAATGTCTAAGATATTCTATTGAGAAAATGTTTAAAGGATATTCTGTCAAAAGGCGATAAGAGCCTAAGTGGGCAGGGATTTAAGTGGTTACTCCGGACCCCCCTCGTCCTCTGGGAATATTCCTTTATTTATTTATTATAAGAAACCTTTGTCGTAAATTCAAGGACTTGTGTTATTTGGTACTAATGTCCAATATAACAACGAGTGGTTTCTTAGTATATCACTTAAACAAGATCATTCGATTGATCGTTGTGTAATTTGTTTTTTGTAGACTTATTAATTACTGTTGGTTTTTCTAGTTACACATGGCTAGCGAAAATATCGCAGTACTGATTGCTCATGATGAAAAACCAGAAAATTTTGGTAGAGCAAACTTTAAACAATGGTGGAGCAAAATATTGTTCTACCTGACAATGCTGCAGTTGTATAAGTACCTCAAAGATCCTCCGGGTCCTGTACTACCTCTTGGGAGGACTTGACAATACCTTGTACAATGTGTACAAAGGCATGATTTCTGCGAAGATTCTATAGGAATCTCTCGAGATGAAATACAAAACCGAGGATGCCAGGCAAAGAAATTTATCGTGGGTAAGTTCCTGGACTACAAAATGGTAGATTCAAGAACGGTAATGTCTTAGTTGGGTGAACTATAATTGATCATTCATGAAATATTGGATGAAGAAATGAAACTCTGCGAGACATTTCAAGTTGCCACAATCATTGAAAAGTTGCCTCCATCATGGAAAGACTTCGGGAGCTATCTGAAACACAAAATGAAGCAGATGAGTCTTGAAGACCTTGGAGTTCAATTAAGGATCGAAGAGGACAACAGGAAGTCCGAGAAGGCCAGCTACAAGACTATGGAGTCTAAGGCCAACATTGTCGAAGGTGGAAAGGGTAGCAAAAAGAGAAAGAACAGTGGAGCTGATTCTTCCCAAGCAAACAAGAAGTTCAAGGGGAAGTGCTACACATGTGGAAAAAACGGTCACATAGCAAACGACTGCAGAAATAAGAAGTCTCATGATAATGGCAAGAAAAATAAAAATGAGGCCCATGTCATTGAAGTTGAGCAACTAACTGATGAGATCTCAGAGATGAACCTCTCAGTAGTTGTAATAGAAGCCAACTTGGTTGGAAATCCGAGAGAATTGTGGGTAGACACTGGGGCTACTCATCATATATGTTCTGATAGCAAAATATTTTCCTCTTATCAGAAGGTCGATGGTGGCAATCATCTGACAATTGGTAACTCTTCTACCTCTAGTGTGGTTGGACAAGGCACAGTGGTTCTGAAGATGACATCTGGGAAAGAGCTTACATTGAAGAATGCCTTGCATGTTCCTGATATTCGGAAGAACTTGGTTTCTGGTTCACTCCTTAGCAATAATGGTTTCAAGCTTGTATTTGTTTCTGATAAGTTTTTTTTACTAAGAATGATATTTATGTAGGAAAATGATACCTCACTGAGGGCCTTTTCAAGTTCAATGTAATGACTGTCAATTGACATAGTGCTAATAATAAAGCTATATCTTCTACTTATATTATTGAGTCACAAAATGTATGGCATGAGAGGTTAGGACATGTAAATTATGATACATGTATAAATTAATTAACATAGACTTTATACCTAAATTTACAATTGATAACCAATATAAATGTGAGGCATATGTTGAAGAAAAAAATACATAAAGCATCATTTCATTCCATAGAATGAAGTTCTGAACCCTTGGAACTTGTGCACTCTAATGTGTGTGATATGAATGTTGTGCAAACAAGAGGCGGTAAAAAGTACGTTGTCACTTTTATCGATGATAGCACAAGATTCTGTTATGTGTATTTGCTGAGGAGAAAATGTGAAGCTATTGGGAGCTTTATACATTATAAGAAAGAAGTTGAAAATGAACTTGGCAAGAAAATCAAAAGAATCAAGAGTGATAGAGGTGGTGAATATGTGTCACCATTTGGTGAATATTGTTACAATAATGGAATTATCACAAAACTATTGCTTCTTATTCGCCTCAACAAAACGGGATTGCTGAGTGCAAAAACCAAACATTGAAGGAAATAATGAATGCCATGTTCACAAGCTCTGGTTTACCCTAGAACTTGTGGGGGGAAGCCTTGATTTCCGCCAACTTTGTTTTGAACAAGCTATCTCACAGAAGATTGGACAAGACACCATATGAATTGTGGAAAGGTCACGTACCTTCCTACAAGTATCTGAAAGTGTGGGAGTGTCTTGCCAAAGTAATGATTCATAAACCTAAGAATGTTAGAATATGACATAAAACTGTTGATTGTAACAGTAGTGCATATCAATTCTTGTTACATAAGTCTGAAATTCCTGACATAAATCCGAATATGATGATTGAGTCAAGAAATGCGACATTTTTTGAAGACACATTTCCTTATTAGGAAAGACAAAAAATAGAGTCTCTTAAAAGAACTATTGATACTGTCAAAGACAATGATCAAGCTGACCAAGAGTCAGATCAACATGAAAATATTGAGCCAATTGAACCTAGACGTAGCAAAAGAGCTAGAACGTCTAAGTTATTTAGACCTATTTTTCTCACATACTTGTTAGAAAATGAGCCTCAAAGCTATAAAGAAGTAATGTCTTCATCGGAGGCACCTTTGTGGAATACTGAGATTGATTCAATCCTACAAAATCATATTTGGGAGCTGGTTGATCTTCCTCCAGGTTGTAAGCCACTAGGCTACAAATGGATATTCAAAGGAAAGATGAAACCAGATAGAATCAATAGACAAGTACAAGGCAAGACTTGTCATAAAAGGTTATAGACAAAAAGAAGGCCTTGATTACTTTGATACATATTCACCAGTGACTCGTATCACATCAATAAGAATGCTTATAGCCATAGCAGCTATATTTGATCTTGAAATACATCAAATGGATGGAAGGACAACATTCTTAAATGGTGAACTAGATGAAGAGATTTACATGGAACAACTAGAAGGTTTCAATGTTCCTGGACAATAACAGAAGGTGTGCAAACTTGTAAAATCTTTATACGGATTAAAACAAGCACCTAAACAATGACATGAAAAAATTGACAAAGAGATGTTGTCAAGTGGTTTCAAAATCAATGAGTGTGATAAGTGTGTATACACTAAATCAACTTAAAAAAGATATGTCATTGTGTGTCTCTACGTAGACGATATGCTGATAATTGGTAGTAATCATTAGATGATTCAGTCTACCAAGAAAGTATTGACCATCAAATTTGATATGAAAGATTCATCAATAGCTGATGTGATTTTAGGAATTACGATTTCCTGAACATTAGAGGGGTATATATTATCTCAGACTCAATACGTTGAGAAGATACTTGAGAAATATAATAAAGGGGATCTAAATGTGGCTAGAACTCTTGTAGACCTAACTCTTCGTTTATCAAAGAATACTGGCTCAAGCGTATTGCAATTAGAGTATTCGAGAATCATCGGAAGTCTGATGTATCTCACAAATTGCACACGACCTGATATCGCTCAAGCTGTAAACAAGCTTAGTAGATATACGAGCAATCCATGACATAACCACTGGAAAGCCATAGTAAGAGTTTTGAGGTATCTGAGAGAAATTTCAAAATATGGTATGCACTATACGAGATATCATATTGTTCTAGAGGGATATAACGATGCTTACTAGATATCAGATACAGTGGATTCCAAATCTACGAGTGGATTTGTTTTCACACTTGGTGGTGCAGCCGTGTCATGGAAATCCTCAAGAAAAATAGGTATTTCCCGGTCTACTATTGAATCAGAGTTTATAGCATTAGACAAAACAACGGAAGAAGCGGAATGGCTTCGAAATTTTCTAGAGGATATTCCAAATTGGCCCAAACCAGTGCCAACGATAAGTATACATTGTGATATTCAATTGACTATTGGGAGAGCCCAAAATATAATGTATAATGGTAAGTCTCGGCACATACATCACAGACATAATACCATACGAGAAATGCTCTCAAGTGGCATAATTTTGATAGATTATGTCAAATCGAAGGAAAACCTAGCGGATCCACTTACTAAAGGTTTACCTAGAGAGGAAGTTGAGAAGTCATCGAGGGGAATGGGCTTGAAGCCTATAGATTAAGAATTGTCACAGTGGAAACCCAACCTAACTGACTAGAGATCCAAGATCTAGGTTCAAAAGGGACAATAGAAACTTTATGCAATTCAAAACAAACACTGTAGAGTTTTATATTCTTTCTCATTCCTGTAATGACGCAGAGTGCTGTCTGTCAAGGTTAGGATAAACTAAAGGCTTTTAATGGTCACTATATTCAGAGAAGAGTCATAATGGGGGTTAAGGCAGATTACCTCTTTATATTAGATCACATATTTCAAGTAAGAAGTGAGGCCGCTTCCATGGGACTTTTACAGCCTGAATTCCCTAAAGTGCTTGATGAATCCGGAACCAATGTTCATGGCCGAAAAGAACACAACCGTAGAACGGGAAATGGTCGAAGTGAAGTTGTGTGTTGGAAATTGTCTTGGTTTACATCAAGACTATAGGTCACTGGTTTGCCAAGTAAATCCGATTGTCGTTCACTAGGAAAGGTTCAAGGCAAAAGCTACATATTTTGATGCAACTTTATTTCATGGAAACTCTCTTATGTGTCTACATGAATATTTAGAGAATTATAGGGGATTGCTGTAAATTCTCTAAATATATAGTATGAATGAAGAAGGGTCATGTCACTTGAGTAGTGCCCTATTGAAAAGGCACAAACATGTAGGGACATGTCCTATAAAATCGGAAGAACACACATTTAGGCTCCAAAAGGTACAAGGAAGGGGTATAACCCTTAGGAGGGTTACACCCAAAACCAAAGGGTGCCCTCAAAGGCACAATTCCATGCCTATATAAAATAGCCTTATGTTCATTCTAAAATCATCCAGAAAATCATAAGTTTTCCATTGTCTAAGAGAGTCATTTTTTAGAGTCAAGAGAGAGTTTCCACCATTCTTCATTGTTTAAGATCTTATGAAAGGAGTGCCCATATTTCAAGAAGAATCCAAGTAATCATGGGAGAACGTTAGCCACAAAACCATCCGTAGAGCACCGAGACGGGGCTAATAAATTCTTAAGGACAGAGGCAACTCGACTTGGACCAAGTTGATTATCATCTTCTATATTTTCAGGTTTTTCAAAATTCTAATGGTTTATGTTAAATTAGCATGTTAGTGGCTATTTGATTCCATTATTGTGTTTTGGTTTTGAAATATTAAGATTAGTTTAGAATGTTGAATTCATTTAATGACACTTATTTAACCACATTATTTTCCAATGTAAAATTATCAACTTGTATCATTTTATGTAATTTGAGAGCCGATGCCGTCAACGTCTCAATCCCAATCTATGGAGCAAGTTTTGAAGACCAAGTGATGCCTTAGTATATTTTATACTAATTAGATTACTATAGAAAAATAAGAGCCCGGTCAATATAAATTTATTTTTATGTTATATGTATGTCTATTTCGAAATGTTTGAATAACATGTCATAGAGCTTAATGTGCATATTCTTGCATTTTCACATGACATAATATGTAATAGATGCATGGATATTCTTTTCATAAAATGTGATTTTATGAAATTTAAAAGAGTTAAATTGGAATATGATATGCATGGAAACAAATTAATTAGATTAATTGATTTAATGGTTTAAAATTTGAAATTCAAAATTTAATATAAATGGACTTTATAAGTGCATTATATTTTCCCTTGGTATATCGGATGGAAATCCGAATGTAAATTCCATAGCTGAATCTGAATGGACAGTATGTGGTCTACACTCGGGACACAATTCCACGTACCATTGGAATTTTATAAGACGCTTATATTAATTGAATAGTTTAATTAAAATGTTGTCCCTTTTTGAATTTATAGATTTTAAACTTATTAGTGAACTAAAATTTTAAGAGTTAAAATTAATTAGGTCACTTAACCAAACTTAATTACATTAGTTTAATTAAATAAAATATTACTTGAGACTAATGAGAATTAGCGAATAAAAATTTAAGAGTTAAATAAAAAAGAGTTATGTTTTAGCCGTGTATAAACTTATAGACACTAGTGAATTATATATTAGATATTTTAAGTTGAAACCTTAAATTTAAAATAGTGAGTGGAGAAGGATATACGACAATATATCCCACGATCTCTATTGTTCGTCCGAAAATGTGAGATTCAAAAGGCACTTCGAGACGGCTTCATTTTCGTTCCCCTACAGATGATGTCCATTTTGGGTCAATATCAAGTTTGGATTCTGAGAAGATAGGAACTCTAGATATATCTGGTGAACTGAACTACCCTACGGCGACATTTCACTAGTTGGGTTTAAGGGTCCCAAAACAACTAGTTACTCTCATGAAAGAATGATAATGTTATTGAAATTCCTTGATCAAATCAAACGGTGGTTGGTTAATATCGGAATACGAGTTATTCTCGCATATATTAATCAATTGAGAGTGTCTTGATCTATAATGCAAATACTTGAGCAACCATACGGTGACACTTATTTATGGAATGATAGATTTATATGGCAAAGTAATTCTTTTAGGTTTCTAATTCATTATACATTATCTCTGTATCTAGTTTAACCCGTTGCGGGCATACCTTTATATTCTAGAACACTAAGTATTTTGTTTATAAAGATGATATTGAGATAAGCACATTAGATGTGAATAACAACATTTATATTTAGAATATAAATGAATCTCAAACATATAATATGACAAACAAAAGTTCAAACTGAATAAATCGGTTGAGACTTAAAACTGGCATTGTTGTCTGGGACACATTAAACAAGACTTGTATATCCACACTTTTGAAGAGTGGATACTAGGATGGATTTGATTCTAATTCAAATGATGTCTACGAATCTAGTTTATTAGGCAAAGTGCCTAAAACACCTTTTACTTAGTAAATGTGCAAGTGCCACCGATCTGTTACCCCTCGTTCATAGTGACGTAAGTGGGCCCATGTCTAGCTAGGCTAGAGGTGGCTTTTAATAAAATTCTCCATGGAATACTTGGGAGATGCAACCTTTATTCTAGGAATAAAGATCTACTGAGATAGATCTAAAAGTTGTTGGCACTCTCCGAGAACTCGTATATTGAAAGACATATACGCGACCTGGTGTCTCATATGCCTTGAGCATTTGGAGTCACAATCAGGCCGATCCAGGTGATTGTCACTGGATTGATGTAAAGAACATCCTTGAGTATACATTATAACAGTTTCCTAATTTAAGTACATGCCGAATGAGCAGTTCCAAAACTTAGGTTCCTACGGCTAAAACAACGACTCATGTCATATTTCTGACTCATAGGTCGATCTCATCTGAAGCCAGTCTTCTGCTAATCAGCAGATCCCGCACATCAGTACATATATTTATGTACCACATCCAGTATCAAAATCCAATTTTAAACTAGCAGTGGATATATTTATAACAAACATACCTTAAGTCGGAGCCTTGCATGTCTTCACTTCCTTCATGTCTGCCTTGTCCATACGGCAGTCAAGCTTCCAGTGACCCTGTTTGCCACAGTTTAGGCAGACATCTTGGGATTTATCTTTTGTCTTCCCAGAAGACTGTGACGATTTAGCCTTGCCCTTTTCTTCAAACCCCTAGAAGCCTTCGGCTAAGCCTTGGCCTTTTGGGATGTCGAAGTAAGATGCGCCTTGCGTTTCTTGCCCTTTTTACAAGCTCTGGCTCTATCTCCTTGAGCATAGCCATTAACTCTCCAAGAGTTTTCTTATTGTAATTGGTACTTCTAAGATCTAAGAATAGATCTATGAAGATCCTTCAGTTTCAATATCATACTATAATGATCTAATCATTAGTTCTGACGAAGAAATTAAGGAGTCATTGCGGCAAACATAACGGATTGAGCACTAAAGTTATCATCACCATGAGTCTTCCAAAGCTCATGCTCCACTATTTGCTCAACTACGGGCTCAGGCCCGAGATGTCACTATATCAAATAAAGTAACTTCTCGGCTCCCAAGACTATCATGAGGTTCTATTCCCAATTTGAAAATTGAAGCCGCTTAAAGACATTTTCACCCAGGATTATGTTTTAAACGCTAATCTTTCAGTTATCTTGATTCCAATAGTCCAACTATCCAATCAACGATTTCGGGTACAATCGAATATAATGATTACTATAGTCTAACTTTATAATCAACTACTATTTGATTATTTAAATTCAAAAAAAAAGATTATTATAATCCAATTATATAATCAACTATAAATGAAGTAGTTTGAATACAGTCCAACTGTTTAATTAAAACAACAATTGAATATTAGTCCAACTAATATATTTAAATTTTTAATGACGAAAAAGAAATGAGCGCGTATTGGCAAGTATCTAAATGAAATTGCAAATTTAATACTTGTCTCCCACTATTTTTCGGTGAGCCTCTAACCCTCTGTGGAGTACTCAGGAAACCTACTTTCCTAGTGGGCTAGTATCCCGTTAAATAACACACAACCTTGACTTTGGCCAACAAGTTGTATGAAACTTAACTAGGTAGATCTCTAAGATCAATTGGATCTCATCCAATTCCTAGATCCAGTAGGTGGACATCCAAGTCCGAAACATATATCCAATATATGCCAATATATCTGATATATTCCCTAAATTTTTTTCCTCTGAATCAACTAAGCCTTGGCTTTGGCTCAACAAGCTTAATGAAACCAGTTAAGTGTGACCCATTGACAATGGGAAAGCTTCGTAATCGAGGCCGATGAACAAGAAGTGACCTTGACTTTGGCCAACAAATCACAACTTGCCCAAGACGTACGATATGGAACAAAGCCTTCATGATTCAAACACATCCGCGATGGACAAAGGTCTTGACTTTGGCCAACAAACAAATGCCAATCTTAGATCTTGAGAGAGAATCACTCAATGGAAGGAAAAGTATTTAATATAATATGAGGGTTTTTGTCGCGATTTGGCAACCAATTTATTATCTTTAATTAGGTCTCATCATACACCCTTAAGCATGCATTCTAAAAGCATAATAAGGCGCGATAAAATTTAATAATGATATGCGGATGGATATACAACAAACTTATTCCTAGAACAAATCTCTTCATTTCATCTCTCTCCCGCTGGCATTATTCATACTTCTACCCAATTACATAATACTTCTAAAGAAACCTCATTTACATTGAGGGGAATTGGTGAGAAGAGAAATACAATGAGATAAGGAGATAATAGGCTGGACACGCAGGTCTAATTTAATAAATTCTAAATTTATTACAACAATTTCCAAAATTGCCCTCACCCATCTAATATCCATCTGATATACATTATTCATACATACATCCAAGTATTCACACAAAGCATGTTATCAATCAATCTAATCCAATTAATTAATCTTTGATTAGTGACCATCCAATGTTTAAACAATGATTTGATTTGCGCGAGTCCAACTCGTTTAAGAATAAATACTCAAAGTACATATTCTTGAATTATATCGAACTACAATTTCAAATCCAATTTAAATTATATTCAATACTAATTCATATTTAATTCAAAATTAAATAATTACACTTTCAATAGTGTCTTTAAGGACTTGGATTCCAAATCTAATATTTACGGGTCTCAAAGGCCCAATTAGTATCCAATACTATTCAATTAAAGTCCAATGGGCTTTCAATTAATTCTTAAGGCATGGGCTTTGGCAATTATGGGTCAAACCCAAGATGTCAAGGCCCAATTAGGAATCACCATGTGTCAAAAATCAATTTAGGCCCATTAGGCCCAATTATCATATTTGGACTTTATGGAAATGGTTTTAGGCCCAATTGGATCCAACCAATTATCCTAAACCAAACTTGGCCCAACCAAGCCCATTAAGCCCAAATACAATGAATTAAATTAACTTATTATTCCAAATTACAAATTAATTCAATTCAAGAGTAATTACCATAATTAATTAATTAATCTAATGCTTCCAAAACACTAATTAATTCAATTAATCATGCTCTACATTTCCAATTCATGTCCAACACAAATTGAAGCAAAATCAATCTTATAAAATGCATCATGGCTCACGGTAATTGTGCATAAAATAACACCCAATTTGATTTCAATCTAATTAAATCAACATACTGTTGAGTTTTTCTAAGGTCCCAAGATCAAATCAAGACATGAAAACATGCGTGAATACATCAACGGAGGTAGCGGAATACTCACATTGATCGGTTATGTCGAATTGAAGACGAATCATGCCCAAAAACGCACTGCCTTTGTAAGCCCACTGCAGCAGTCCATGCTCACTGTCTTGGCAGTTTCGGGTCTCAAAACGAAGCTCCAAACTCCGTCGGATGAATCCCGCCTCATGGGTGAACCTCCCTACCACCTTCGCAAGACTCGTAGTGTGCTAGCACTTGCGGTTTTCACCATGAAAACCCAACCCTTGCTTCCCTATTGTCACGCCCAAACCAGTCAAGAAAACAGTCCACACTTTGTGTTTGGCGTGAGGAGAAGAGAGAATTTGAGAGAGATTGAAGTTGTGTCTATTAAAATTGATTTACCAAAAATCAATTTATATTTATGCCATAAAAATTTATTAAATTGATAATAAATTTATGACACAAATCATGCAATGGTTTAGAGTGTCAAACACTCAAACTCCATGCAAGACCATTGAGTGTATTGTACACAATCTTCATGCAATGCATTATAATTAAATAATGCATAATATGACATGTGTCATGTGGGCCCCACACGTTTCCAAATGAAAGCGGGCCCACGTGCACTCACGCGTTCGGGTTCGATATTTCCGAAATATCGAGCTTACGTCGCGACGTTAATTAAATCGAATTTAAATAAATAATTGCGCCTAGCGAAATTATTATTTACGTCGCTAACGAATTAATTCTAAATTAATTCGTTTGCCCGAATTAAAATCTAATTTTAATTCCGCGTCGAAATCTAATTTCGTTTAATATATCGAATATATTATTTACCGATTAATTCCAAATTAATCGTTATCTCTCTCTAGACGATATTTTATGTTAGATAAAATATCTCCGTAATTAATCCTAGATTAATTTTCTCTCTCTTCTATATAATCCCAGATTATTCAAGAGTGCGAGTTGTGCGTCATCGGTGGATTATTGGGAAGCGACACCCATGAGATCCCCGGATAATTTGGCAGTAAATACGGTCGTCGGAGTATCCGAATCACGTACGTACCAAGTACTACGTTCTACCGATTTACGAGACAAGGTCGACTCCTAGCAAAGCACCAAGTCTACCTAATTCTCCGGACATATCCATTAAAGAATATTAAGATCCGTATCAAGCGTAGTATACTAATGTATTGTGCATATCGGCCCAGTATCGGATAATCACGTGCTAGGGCTGGGGCTGGATAAGTGTCTGCCCCGTCCGAAACACATATCGGATGTCTGGTAACTAGTCTCTATAATCGGATATTCATGACCTGGTCATAATATCACGATTGGATGCGCATCACTCAAGAGCACTAATACCGTATCCTGCGTGACATCATCTCCACTATGACTGGAGTGATACTTCCGTCTTGACATCACATCCAATACACTACGATTCTCAATATACCCGGCATTGGCGTACACAGAACCGGTTAGAGTCCTAGACGACCTCAACTAAAGTATATCGATTGTCGTAAGTATTAGCGATGTAAGTCTCAGGTTAAGACTATACACACCTACCTTGATTTCGGCCTCCCATAGACACATATTCATAATACCAATGGGATTCCGAGGGGTCTATCCAGAGCGAAGCTGTTTCCCGTACCATCGGTGAAACACGACCTCCTATCGCACTTGCATAAGTATCCAACACTTATATATATGAGAACTATGCCGTTGTGCCCTCACAACGCACACAAGTGCAATACTAGCCTATTCCGCATTATCGATGTCCAGTCTCGATAATACTACGGCTATGGATATTTAATGATTAAACCTTCGGGGACTGATACTGTCTCATATCATTCTCAGTCCAGGTACTAATCATAGGGACCTCTCTTCATTTATATATCTATGGTGATCTAATCACAAATGATGAGAGTGCAATTTCCTTGTCACATAGTTAATTTGCTACAACAAACAATGATCTGTGCAAATAGTGACGCTATGGGTCATTTTGTCCAACAATCTCCCACTTGGCACATAGCCAGTCACTCGAGTGTCTAACACCCGAACTATGTACGGTTCGCTCAAATTGCTGAGGAAAGGTTTTCGTCAGCGGATTTATATGATTATCGTCTGACGCGATTTATACGATCATCACATCGCCACGATGTATGATCCGAACGAATCAGATGAATATAGAAGTATATATCTGGATCGTCAATGAGACCTTTAATTCTTTAGCCTTGTGCTGACGCCTAGCTCAGCTGCTAACAGAACTATATCTAATCTAATTAGATTTATTATCGACCCAAAAGGCTTCTTTTGCTGCCTCAGCTGCAGCAATAATCCGCATTTGTTGTTTATTCGGCAACAGTTATCTTGCTAGGAAGATTTCCAGCTCACTGTCCCGTTATTCAAACTTTATAGTACCAGTATTTAATCGTTTGGAAACTTGCTGCAGTGATCCCAGTCACTTCAAGTTCTCCTTCTCCATAGTTTAAGACAACATCTTTAGTTCTCTCAGATACTAACAGATGTTCTTAACTTCAATCTAGTGACTATCACTTGGATTGACCCGATTGTGACTCCATATGCTCGAAGCGTATGAGACACCAATACAAGTACATTTTAAATGTACAATTCCCAGAGAGTGTTAACAACTCCAAATCTATCCCAGTAGATCTTTATTCCTCGAATAAAGGTTGTTACTCCCCAGAATTCTACGGAGAATTTCTATTGAAAGAATATCCATGAAAGCCAAGCTTTCACCAATTGTTTTATGGGAATTTCATTGTCAGTGCCCCCTCCCACTAACCTCCTTATATACACAAGAATTATTTCGTTTTGAGTTAAATCATAAACCATTATGATTATTTCAAAACGTCAGTTCCAAGAACCTTATGCTTGCTTCAATCCAAACATGGATCGAATAATCCGCAAACCTTGTTTGTCGGTTATACAAAATCGTCAGAATGTTATAAACATTCTCCAAAAGGTTTCCTTTTCAGGAAAGCGATTTTGATTTGTAACTGACATATTTCATAAATGAAATATACAGTTATCAACAAGCATCTTCAAAATGGATTTATCATGGCAACAGGTAAAAGGTTGAACCGTTATTAACACAATGTTGATAACGATACCTTTCCGTCAAAAGCCTAGCTTTGTATGTTGGCATGTTGCCATCCATGTATGTCTTCCTTGAAGACGTATAATGTACCAATAGGCACAATGCTTTGTGGTACAACAACTAGTATCCAAAATAGTTGTTTAACATGGAATCCATTTTGGACTTATGGCACTTTGCCATAACAGGGAGTCGATACCTCGTATCACTTCCTCAAAACGTAGTCGGATGGTGGATATACCTTCATAAGATTGACATCTTAATGAGGTTAGATCAGAAACCCATACCCTAGGTTGTTTTCTGACTCTATCCGATCTGCGGGTTCTTGTGTATTTGAAGATTAATGGTATAGATTCATCATGATGAACTATTTGTTTTCCATTAAGGACTTTGTGCCTTGAATAGTATTACTCCGATTTTCATCGAGTATCACTATCCTCCCACTGACCACTGCATATCGGTATTCCTCTTAGGAAAACCGCATGGTGAGCAACAATCACATTGTTCTCATGTGAGATTTATAAGTACTATACTTATGGTTTCCCTTAGGATAACCTATATTGGCACTAATCCAATTTGGGTTCTTAGTTTGGTATCATCCAAACTTTATGCCTGGCATACCCAAATTATCAGGAATGAGAAACCTCGTTTCTTTCCTGTTTCATATCCTATATGATATCTGTCAAACAGATTTACATGGAACCTTATTCTAAATAAGTTTTGCACTGTTAATACATATCCTGTTGAAGGAAACAGTAGCTCAGAGCGACTTCGAAAAACTAATCATGTCCAACAAAATTGGTTTTTAGTTCTGACACACCGTCAATTGACGTGTCTCGGGAGGAGTCCTCATATGAAAGAATACCGTACTCTTTCATGTATGTATGAAACTTACTGCTTAAGTATTTACCAATACGGTCTTACCGTAGCGGCATAATACTACAGCCGATCTGTTTGTATACTTCGTGTCGAAACTCAAAGTTTCGTATTTGTGTTCTTCAAAAAAACACATAACCATAACGTGATGCCACATCCGTTAAGGTCACGAAATATTCATGTACACATCTAGCCAAGCTAGATATGGGCCCACTTACTTCACCATGAATAGGGTTTACAGATCGGTGGCCTTTACACTATTACCTAGTAAATAGTATTTTAGGTACTTTACCTAGTAAACTAGATTCGTAGACCTTATTTGAATAGTCAAATCAGTCCTAGTACCCACTCTTCAAAAGTGTGGATATACGAGTCTTGTTTAATTGTGTCCCAGACAACAATGCCACAAATAAGTCTCTATTGATCAAATCAATTTGAGCTATTTATTTGCCATTTTATATGTTTGAGATTTTATTTATATTCAAAATATAAATTATGTTATTTACATCTAATGTATTTATCTCAGTATCATCTTTATATAATGAAACACTTTAGTGTTTTAGAATATAAAGGTTTTATCCGCATCGGATTAAACACTGATATAGAGATAATGTCTCTAGTCTAACTAGTTACATTATAACATTTCCTAGTTTAAGTACATACCCAAATGGTAGTTCCTAAATTTAGGTATCTACGGTCGAAACAGCGACTTTCGTCCCGTTTCCAATTCGCAGAGAAATCTCGGCTTGAAGCCAGTATCCAGCTCACAGCGGATTCTGAACGTCAATACATATATGTATTATGTACCACACTAAGTATTTAAAATCCAATTTTAATACTAGTAGTAAACATAACTTTGACAATATTTTAAAGTTAGAGTCTCTCCCTATCTTTAATTCCTTCGTGTCTTCCATATCCAAATGGTAGTCACTTTGGGATATGTTAATTACCTTTTCAATATTTCACAAACCTTTGGCCAAGCCTTGGGTTTTAGAATATCGAAATGATGTGCACCTTGTGCTACATGCCCAATTGCAAACTTTGACTTTTCTCCACTAGAATGGTCAATTAATTCTCCAAGAATTATTAATTGCAATTTTAATACTTTTAAATCTAAAGATAGATTTATTGTAAGTATATTAATTAAGCACTAAAGTCATCATCACATAAATCTTCCAAAGACTTTATGCTCTACTATTTGCTTAATTATGGGCTTAGTCATAATAAGTTATTTTATCAAATAAATTAACCTATTATTAATTCCCAATTGAAAATTAAATCATTTAAAACATTTAATCCAAGGATTATATATTTTAAATATTCAACCTTTCATTTCTTTCTTGATTTCAATAGTCCAACTATTTAATCAATTTAATAAGGTACTATTTATTATAATGATTACAATAATCCAATTATTTAATCAACTATAATTTAATATTGATTACTATAATCCAATTATAAAATCAACTATCATTTAATTCAATTATATTGATTACTATAATCCAATTATAAAATCAACTATATATTGAATGAGTTTGTATATAGTCCAACTATATATATATAAAACAACATAAAATATTAGTCCAACTAATACTTTTAATTAAAATGACGAGTAAAATATAGATGAGCGCGTTTAGCGAGTATTCGAACGAATGTTGCAAATTCAATACTTGCCTCCCACTATTTTTCGTCGAGCCTCTAACCCTCTGTGGAGTACTCGGGAAACCGTTTCCTAGTGGGCTAGGATCCCGTTAAATATCACACAATCTTGACTTTGGCCAACAAATTGTATGATAATTAACTAGGTAGATCTCGAAGATCAATTGGATCTCATCCAACTCCTAGATCCAGTAGGTGGACATCCAAGTCCCAAACATATATCTAATATATGCCTATACATCGAATGTATACCCTAACCTTTTTCTCTGAATCAACTAGGCCTTGGCTTTGGCACAACAAACCTAGTGATCCCAGTCAAGTGCGGACCCATTGACATGGAAGCTTCGTAATCAATGTCAATGGACAAGAAGTGGTCTTGACTTTGGCCAACAAACCACAACTTGGACACGACATCGATATGGAACAAATCCTCGTGAATTAAAACACATCTTCGAAGGACAAGGGCTTGACTTTGGCCAACAACCCCTGCCAATCTCGGATCTTGAGTAAGAATCACTCAATGGAAGGAAAATAAACGCTTGATATTTAACGAGGGTTTTTCGCGTGCAAATTGGCTACCAATTTAATTATCTTTGTTAAGGTCTCATCATCATACACCCTTAAACATGCATTCTAAATACATAATAAAGCGAGTATGAAAATAAATAATAATGATATGCGGATGGATACTTTACACATTGATCCTAGATCAAATCTCTCACTTTCTCACTCAAGCTAGCACTTGTACTACTTCTACCCGTTACACTACACTTCTAAAGAAACCTCATTATATAGAGGGGAGTAGGTGAGAAGAGAATACAAAGAGAAAGAAGGTGATATAGGCTGGACACGCAGGTCAATTTAATAAATCGAATTTATTACAACAATTTCTAAAATTGCCCACCCGACTAATATCCATCCGATATACATTATTCATTCAACACAACCACGTATTCACACACATAAGCATGCTATCAATCAATCTAATCAAATTAATTAATCTGATAATTAAGTGATCATCCAATGTTCAAACAACGATTTGATTTTGTTCGAGTCAAACTCGTTTTAGCGAATAAGTACTTAAAGTACGAATTCATGAATTAAATTAAACTACATCATTAAATCTAATTTAACATGTATTTAATACTAATTCACTATTCAATTCTAAATTAAATATTGCACTTTTATTTAATAAACCTTTTACGATTTAAATTCCAAATCTAATCGTAACGCGTCTCAAAGACCGATTAACGTCCAACGTCAATTCAATTAAAGTCCAATGGGCTTTTGATTGATTTCTTAAGGCGTGGACTTTTGGTCAACTCGGGTCAAACCGATAACCAAAGTCCAATCCGGGATTTACCCCATAAGCCCATAAATCAATCTTGGCCCATTAGGCCCAATTGAACTTTAAAGGTTCATTAATCGCATTGGGCTTTATGGTTAAGGTTTTGGGCCCAATTGGATCCAATCCACTTGGCCTAAACCAAACTTGATAAATCAAGCCCAATAGGCCCAATTACAATTTTAAATTCTAATTTCCAAAATTAGGCCCAATTAATTAAATCCAAAAATCCAATTTTCATAATTTAATTATCAAAAGTGCATTATATGATTAATCAACTAAATCAACATTTTTTAAAACACCAAATTAGTCTTATTAATCATATTCATTTCATTATCACATGTCCAACACACACAATGAAAAATCAAACCCATATTACATGCTTCTAAGTCTCGGCCAAGGAAGGTTATTTTGTCCGATTGAATTCAATCCGATTAATTACACAATCGACAACGTATTAACTTCCCGAATGATTTCATATACATCCAATGTTCATAAAATCAAAATTACCAAGACATTAAAGGGCATTGTAGATTCGGCCAACATAAGGAATTTAGGGTTTTGTTCAATTTAAATTAAATCCAATTCAATCTTAAATTAACATCATTCTACTCCATTACAACTCATCCAATGAATGAACAATGAAAAAATTCCAAGAACTCCAACATGACTTTACATTCGGCCAACATCAATAAATTGGGGAAAATTATTCCAAATCAATTTTCATCAAATTAGTCCAACCAATATGAATTTAAACATGTTATAAGCATACTCAAACAAGCAATTTATTCAAATCATGCTCAACAAAAACATTTACCCAATTTTAAACCCTACAAATTTCATGCTTGCAACATTAGCTCTTGATGCCATTGTTGAGTTTTTCTAAGGTCCCAAGATCAAATCAAGACATGAAAACATGCGTGAATACATCAACGGAGGTAGCGGAATACTCACATTGATCGGTTATGTCGAATTGAAGACGAATCATGCCCAAAAACGCACTGCCTTTGTAAGCCCACTGCAGCAGTCCATGCTCACTGTCTTGGCAGTTTCGGGTCTCAAAACGAAGCTCCAAACTCCGTCGGATGAATCCCGCCTCATGGGTGAACCTCCCTACCACCTTCGCAAGACTCGTAGTGTGCTAGCACTTGCGGTTTTCACCATGAAAACCCAACCTTGCTTCCCTATTGTCACGCCAAAACCAGTCAAGAAAACAGTCCACACTTTGTGTTTGGCGTGAGGAGAAGAGAGAATTTGAGAGAGATTGAAGTTGTGTTCTATTAAAATTGATTTACCAAAAATCAATTTATATTTATGCCATAAAAATTTATTAAATTGATAATAAATTTATGACACAAATCATGCAATGGTTAGAGTGTCAAACACTCAAACTCCATGCAAGACCATTGAGTGTATTGTACACAATCTTCATGCAATGCATTAGAATTAAATAATGCATAATATGACATGTGTCATGTGGGCCCCACACGTTTCCAAATGAAAGCGTGGGCCCACGTGCACTCACGCGTTCGGGTTCGATATTTCCGAAATACCGAGCTTACGTCGCGACGTTAATTAAATCGAATTTAAATAAATAATTGCGCCTAGCGAAATATTATTTACGTCGCTAACGAATTAATTCTAAATTAATTCGTTTGCCCGAATTAAAATCTAATTTTAATTCCGCGTCGAAATCTAATTTCGTTTAATATATCGAATATATTAATTTACCGATTAATTCCAAATTAATCGTTATCTCTCTCTAGACGATATTTTATGTTAGATAAAATATCTCCGTAATTAATCCTAGATTAATTTTCTCTCTCTTCTATATAATCCCAGATTATTCAAGAGTGCGAGTTGTGCGTCATCGGTGGATTATTGGGAAGCGACCCATGAGATCCCCGGATAATTTGGCAGTAAATACGGTCGTCGGAGTATCCGAATCACGTACGTACCAAGTACTACGTTCTACCGATTTACGAGACAAGGTCGACTCCTAGCAAAGCACCAAGTCTACCTAATTCTCCGGACATATCCATAAAGAATATTAAGATCCGTATCAAGCGTAGTATACTAATGTATTGTGCATATCGGCCCAGTATCGGATAATCACGTGCTAGGGCTGGGGCTGGATAAGTGTCTGCCCCGTCCGAAACACATATCGGATGTCTGGTAACTAGTCTCTATAATCGGATATTCATGACCTGGTCATAATATCACGATTGGATGCGCATCACTCAAGAGCACTAATACCGTATCCTGCGTGACATCATCTCCACTATGACTGGAGTGATACTTCCGTCTTGACATCACATCCAATACACTACGATTCTCAATATACCCGGCATTGGCGTACACAGAACCGGGGTTAGAGTCCTAGACGACCTCAACTAAAGTATATCGATTGTCGTAAGTATTAGCGATGTAAGTCTCAGGTTAAGACTATACACACCTACCTTGATTTCGGCCTCCCATAGACACATATCATAATACCAATGGGATTCCGAGGGCGGTCTATCCAGAGCGAAGCTGTTTCCCGTACCATCGTGAAAACACGACCTCCTATCGCACTTGCATAAGTATCCAACACTTATATATATGAGAACTATGCCGTTGTGCCCTCACAACGCACACAAGTGCAATACTAGCCTATTCCGCATTATCGATGTCCAGTCTCGATAATACTACGGCTAGGGATATTTAATGATTAAACCTTCGGGGACTGATACTGTCTCATATCATTCTCAGTCCAGGTACTAATCATAGGGACCTCTCTTCATTTATATATCTATGGTGATCTAATCACAAATGATGAGAGTGCAATTTCCTTGTCACATAGTTAATTTGCTACAACAACACAATGATCTGTGCAAATAGTGACGCTATGGGTCATTTTGTCCAACACATACAAGATTTATTTCATGCTTTAAACATATCCAATTGTCTAAAATCAAAAAAATCACCATGAACACAAAACCAAGGGTATTTTCGGCCATGTCATAAGGATTTTGGGATTTTTGATCTAATCAATTTATCACAAATCCAACAATGCACAAATCCAATTCAACATCATATAAACATAACTCAACAACTAATTTAGGAAAAATCAAGCTCCAAACACAAAAATTCCCAAATAAAGTCTTGAACCCTAGAATTCCAATCAAACTTAGATCGCTCTGATACATTGTAAGTGTTACTAGAACATGCCAAGATCGTCTAAGAGTGATTTGTGTGTGAATAAAATCAAAAGAGTTGCGAAAAATACTCACATTGATCGGATGAGTTCAAAACTTTTTATGCATTTCGGTGGAAGCTCCAAGTCCATCTTGAGTGTTTCCAACACTTGGGCGAGTTTCCATATCACTTTGATCCACTCCTTTAAGTGCTAGCTTGAACAAAAATGAAAGAAAAATTTTCCCCTCAAGGTTCATGGTTCACGGTTTTGAGAGAGAAGAGGGAATAGTGTTTTTTGCATTTTGATTTCTAAAATCAATAATCCAAAAACAAATCCAAAAAGTTGTATATACTTTTTCAAAAAAAAGCTAAAGTGTGTTTGACAAGAAACCTTTAAAAGCTTCCAACCACTTCCATCACTTAAGTGACTTGTTGATGTAAGTTGGTGGGCCTCACTTTAAATTCAAAATTCAAGTGGGCTTGCTCAACACACTTTGGGCTCGGTTTCGTTTAATCCGATTAAACAAATTTTCCATCGCGACGTATTTAAAATCCAATTTAATAAAATAATAACGCCTAGCAAAATTATTACGGAAGTCGCTTACGAATTAATTCCAAATTAATTCATTCGCACGAATTAAAATCCAATTTAATTCCGCATTGAAATCTAATTTCAATTAATATATCTAATTTATTATTTTAGCCCAATTAAATAAATTAAATAGTAAAATCTAATTTCACTATTAAATTTACTTTACCGATTAATTCTATATTAATCGCGTTCTCTCTTCTCGACGAATTTAATCCCAGATAAATTCTTGTCGCAATTAATCTCAGATTAATTCTTTCTCTTTTAATTAATCCCAGATTAATTCATTACCGTAATTAATCCCAGATTAATTTTCTCTTTCATAATTAATCCCAGATTAATTTTCTGTTCGAGTCAAATCTCAACGGTGAATCTTCGGGAAGCGACCCAAGAGATCTCTGGATATGTTGGCAGTAAATACGGTCATCGGACTATCCGAATATGTGCGTACCCGGTACCACATTCTTACCGATTTATAAGACATGGTTGGCTTCTAGCAAAACACTGTGCCTACCCAATTCTCCAGAAATATTCTTGAAAGGAATATGTAATCTTTGTCAGATGTAGTATACGTAGTATTACGTATTACGATCCAGTATCAGAATGTCACATGATAGGCCTGGGGCTGGAATTGTGTCTGCCCCGTACGAAACATATATCAGATCACTGGTAACTAGTCTCTATAATCGGATAATCATGACCTAGTCATATTATCCCGATGACTGCAGTATTTAAGAGTACTAATTCCGTATCCTATGTGATCATCATCTCCATATGACTGAAGTGATACTTCTATCTTGACATCACATCCAATACACTACGATTCTCAATATACCCAGAAGAGGCGTACACATAACCTGTTAAAGCCCCGGACGACCAAAACCAAAATATACTGATTGTCGCAAGTATTAGCGATGCAAGTCTCAGGTTAAGACCAAATACACCTACCATGATTCGGATTCCCATAGACACATAGTCATACTGGTCTATCCAGAGCGAAGCAGTTTCCGTACCATCGGTAAACAGAACCTCCTATTACAGTTGCATGAGTATCCAATACCCAAATATATGAGAACTATGTCGTTACGCTTCGATAACACACACAAGTGTAACACTAGCTTATTCCGCATTATCGATGTTCAGTCTCGATAATACTACGACTAGGGATATTTAATGATTAAACCTTACGTGGATTAATATTGTCTTATATCTTATTAATATGGTACTAATCATATGAACTTTTATAATTTATATATACAAGTAATCCAATTACAAATGATAAAATAGCAATTTCCTTTGTCACATAGTTAATTTGTACAACAACACCATGTTCTGTACAAATAGTGATGCTATGGTTCATAATTGTCCAACATTCTCTGCTTCATTCAACACCCTAGTCGGCCCATAATTTCCTTCATACATGAAATATTCAGCCGAATTTGTCTCTGCTGCGAAGGGCCTATTATCAGCGTGTACCACTTCCACTTCGTCTTTCTGATTCCAAAATACCAGACATTGATGAAGGGACGAAGGAATACATCGGATGTCATGGATCCAATCTCATCCTAGGAGCATGTTATACGAGGTTGGTCCGTCTATAACAAAAAATACTATTGTCTTAGTAGTGTTTCCCACATATAGATGTAATAGGATGAATCATTTGGCTGTTGTTGCTCCTCCATTGAAACTCGTAAGCACTACTTCCGTAGGGATGAGATCGTCCTCTGATTTTGCTAATCGCCCAAACATCCTTACTAGAATAGCGTTGATGGCCGCTCTATTGTCGATTAACACCTTGGTGATGGGTATTCCATTTGCCTTTGCTTTTACATAAAGCGGTCAGAGATGTTTTGTCATTTGCTGTGGTGGTCTTGGAAACGTCACCTTCCCTGATATTCCTATTTCCATTGCTTGCTCACCACTTGTATTTATTTGAGGTGGCTCTTCCTCCTCGTTCCATCCAGAAGCTGGCAACGTGATCGGCCTATCCCGGGAGGCATTACTGGTGAATATCCTTTGTTTTTCTACTCTGGTTACGATCCGTCTTATTTTGGGCTTTCTGTATAGCACAAGGTATGGGGATCGCCCTAAGTCTTCTCTTAATGTCCATACTGCGAGGTTTCCGGCTTCGTATAACTCTCTAAGAAGCTGATTTTGTGTTGTCCCATTCTTCGTGCTTCGGTTCTGATATTTATTTCTTCTTCCACATCGGTCAGCTCTTCATCCGAGACTCCTCTGTCATTTATGGCGAGTGTTGCGAATTCTGTCTCGTCACCATCGTAGACATCCTCGCTCCTCCTAGGGGTCCTATTATTGGCCCCTTGAACTTTTCAGACAACAGGTAATGATTGGCCACAACCGAAGGCATGCTGCCAAATTGAATAACAATGGGCGGTTCTTCATCATCTGTCTCATCCTATTTCTTTTGTCGATCAAATTTGGTACGCTCTTTACAACTTGTGTCGATTTCCTCTTTGCCACCGCCATTCTTGGAGTCCGTAGCTGGCTTTCTCCCCACAGGGGCTATGGATGGAAGACTTGATCAGTGGTAGCATTCACTTCA
The DNA here is from genome assembly GCA_019454045.1 of Zanthoxylum bungeanum. Taxonomy (NCBI): domain Eukaryota; kingdom Viridiplantae; phylum Streptophyta; class Magnoliopsida; order Sapindales; family Rutaceae; genus Zanthoxylum; species Zanthoxylum bungeanum. The sequence continues at coordinate 25,600 of SKCR01037432.1, forward strand.
CATTGCTGGCGTATCATTCGGTCGTAATTCCTTTGATGTTGTCTCAATTGTGTCTTTGTCATTTCATCTACAGGAGGATAGTTTTTCCATGGCCGATAATACGACTGCGGCCGATAGTACGAATGCCACACATTGGGTCGATGAATCTTTTGCCTAAACGTGCTGATATTTTGGACGAAGTTTGAATGTTCTCCATAGATACTTGGTGCGAAAGTCCTTGGCTGACATGCTATCGGCTCTTTTTTCAATGGCTTCCTTTCACAGGTTTCTTCCAATTTTTTCATTCACTCAATACTGTTATGGCAACGTACACATAAATTTTGTGGAACCCTTCCTTCCTGGGGCGATTCTATTCTTTCAAGAGCACTAAGGCGATGGCCATTTTGATCCTCATTTAAAACCAACTTGAATTTTGGCAAATTCATTTTAGTGAGGTCAGAGTTAATCATATTCAATTCCAACAGCTTTTGGAAAGGGTTGTTGTCCACCGCCATCTTTTTCTCGAAAGTTATTCGTCCAGATTTTATGGCGTCCTGTAATACATTCCGAAAAATAAGACAATTGTCAGTTGAATGAGACCATGCATTATGCCACTTACAGTACTTTTTGCCACTGATTTATTCTGGGCTTGGCAACTTATGGCGGTCGCTCAACCTAATTTTCTTATCTTTATATAATTGATCAAATATGGCATCAACCTTAGTGATGTCAAAAGCAAAATTTCTGTTTTTTTTTATCTTTCTCTACTTCATGCCGTGGTTCAGCCCACGTCTTGCAGACGTATGGCTTCCCTTTAATTAATTCGGCTAAGCATAAGTCAGCCGATTCGATGTTCATTTCGCCTATTTCATAGTTTGTATTCCTGTAATAGGTTCCCTTACTAGCGTTCTTCATTTGTTCTTCATCCCTCAATAACCGTTCATATCGCACCACACTAGTGGTGAGTTGGGGGGTTCCAGAATTCTCGATCTTGAAACTTCTTTTTCAGATTAAAACTAAGACAACTTTGAGTGATTTTCATAAACTTCTTTTTTTGTAAAGGTACATAGCATCGGCCTCGAGCAGCTTTGAATCTTTGTAAGAACATTTTGGCCCATTCTCCCGGCAACTACCTCAAATTTGCCAAATCGGCCAAAGTTATTTCATATTCGGTTTTTATAGAATTGTGCATGGAACAACTGCTCCATTTGGTGCCAATTCTCCACCGAATTAGGTGGCAGGCTGATATACCAGGAAAAGCCTACCCCTGACAACGAGCTGTGAAATAATCTCAGCTTTTGGAAATCGTTCGTCTCTCCACATTGAAGGGTAAATCACCCTATGTGTTATATTGTGGAAACTTCTCCAGACCTTGTAAACAGAGAAAACTCTGGTATTTTGTAATTCATAGGCCATGGATACGCTAAATCAATCCAATCTGGATACGGTTTTTGATATCTTGGCTGAATCGGTCTCACCCCTAAACCGAATTGATTCTGAAGAATCTCGGTCATTGTTCTCTTAACATATCATTGTCATTGAATGGCACCCCTACATGTGGTGGTTGTGGTCCTCTCACAAATGGGACATGGTCGTGACTCTGTCCCTGTAAACCTTGGGGCAACACTACTTCATGTTGTACCATGTTTGGCCCTAAGTGTGGGCCGATACCTCTAGGATTTATTCCCCATCGGGGTGTCGTAGGGGCAGTAATCCCTTGTAAAAGATGACCATTGCTTGGACCGGCCTCATGACTATTTGGTGCATGAGGAGGTGTAGTTCATGGTGGGGTTGTCCCCTCGTTCACACATTTGGCCATTAACTCATTTAATGAGCTCAGGTGTTTGGCCATGTTTTCGTAATGTGAATTACTAGTCGAAGTAAACTTATCTATGATATGAGCGTTTTGAAGCCTAATCTGTTCGACAACGTCCTGGGTGAACTCGCCGAACAAGGCACGAATCACGTTAGGGCCGAACTCTCGCATAGTGTCATATCGGCTTGTTTCTGCTAGAACCTCAAAATGACCTACTACAGTTGGAACGTGGGGCTGGTTGGTTTACTCCAATCCCCCTTCCTCTGTACTTGAGACAGTCTGAGTATTTCTTTTCGGAGGCATCTTCACTTCTTGCACCAATTCTCCCACTGTGGTCGCCAAAAACTGTTTGCACAAATTTATCAATACGCGTGTGAGGTCTAAACCTCCCGAGATAAAGTCTCAGCAAGGGGTTGAGAAAAATACCTCCAAGGGGCACAAGCATACAAACTACAATTCTACAAATTACAAAGATAGGAAATTAAAATACATTGCTCGGTATGAGTCTTTATTTCTTTTTTTTTTTTACTTCTTCCAACGCCTGAACCTTTTATAGTGAAGAGTTTAGCCAACCGCCTGAGCAGTTTTGCTTCCCTTGGTTCAAGGACTTCCACGTTTCATGCTTACATGTAACCGCTAGATCGTGCATTTAACTGTTGAGTTGTGCGCTTAGGTCGTGGGGATTACTGCCTAACCGTTATATCGTGGGATCAACTGCAACGTATCTGTTCTCAAGGTGATCGTCTCTTTTCCCTTCATAGTCCCTCATTTGTTGGGAGATTATGCATTTGCCTCTTTATTCTTCTTTCATTCCTTTTTGTCCTTCATAGACTCATTCGTCCTTGGGCGATATACGTCTTTCCTTTTCGTCCTTCATATGCTCGTTCGTCCTAAGGCGATTTTCTCTACTAACAGCTCCCAACTCTTTTCTTTCCTTGATTTTTGAATTTATTAATGCATTCTTACTTCCCCAAATTCGAAATTATTGGAACCTAGATCTAAAAATGATGTATGATTAGGCTTGACTAAGCCTACAGATTAATGATCCAAGCTCAATGAGTCTATTGGTACAAGAATTCAAGTGAATCAAGGCAAGGAAAGTTTTACCCAAACTTGAGAATTTGGGACTTGTGATTATTGTTAGAATTTTATGTGTCTAAGAATATATATGAGACTATTGAGCATTAGCAATTAATCTGACATGATCCAGGCCGACAACAAACCAAATGACACATTACAAGTGCCAGAAGGGCCAATTACGAGGCAGCGGACCAAAAGACTCAGAGAAGCAATGGTAGGATTAGTTCAGAGTTTTATGGCCGACTGCAACAAACAAATAGAGATGCATGTGGGCTTCGATGGAAAGGGCCCAAAACCATTTCACTTGGCCCAAATCAGTTTAGAGTAAAGCTTCATAGGCATTTGAAGACTTAAAGACTTGATATTTGTGTATTTTCGTTTTTAGGGTCATTATGGTCTTTTTGCCTTTAGGGTTTCTTTTGTAACACTATTTAAACTTGCTTTCTTCTTCATTGGAAGGCATCCACGAATTTGTAAGAAAACCTTGAAGCTTTTAAGCTTTGGCTTTGGCCGAAAATCTTGTAAGGGAGGGATTCCCCTTTTCAAGTTCAAATCGACTTATCTAAGTTTAGCAAGCTTAGTGGCGTCTCCATTGCTAGCAAAACGTACTGATTTCATGTTTTTGAGTTATCATGGGCAATGTTTCATGGTGGTTTAGGGCTGATCTTGGATGGGTTTTGTTCTTACGAAATCATTGATTAAGGTTCTTGGGGCTTAAGAAAGAATACTTGGGGTTTGCTTGATTTTTCGAATTTCAAGTGGGTTTCTTGTCATGGGGTTTGCTTGATTTTTCGAATTTCAAGTGGGTTTCTTGTCATTTGGTATCTAGAGCTCAGGGTTCCAAGGTCTGATTTTCCTATCCTTTTGTGTTGTTTGATTCTGTTTTACTTATTGTTGTTCTTGTTCCAGTAGTTGTTGGATCTTGTTTTTGTTGTTTATGTTTTCGATTTGTTGTTTCTGTTTTCGATTTGTTGTTTCTGGGTTTATATTCTGTCTTGTAATTTTCTGTTAAATCTGGGTTTTCTGTTCCTTCGTCATATCAGTTCATCTTTGTTGTTAATTTCCAGATCTGGGTTTTTATTGTGTTCTTCATATCAGTTCCTTCTTAACATTCTGTTTTTTTTTAACCTATGTTGAAGAAATAAACATGTTCTTAAGCGGCTGTGTGATTTCTTTCTAAAACCAAAGTGAATCATTTAAAAAAAAAAAAAGGAGAAAGAAAGGAAGCTAGGTCAGATTCATCCTGAGGAAGAACATCAACACCAGATTCTTAAAGAATTAGACTTTGCATTCAATTTCATATCAGACTTGAACATTAGTGGGTTGATACTTAGCATTTTTTTTTTCGTGGACTTGAGTGACGAGTGATCACCTGAAGAGAAGAAAAAAAAAAAAAAAAAAGGAGTAAAAAAGTCCGAAAATTTGGTTGATTTTGGCTGGTTCCATATTATCATTTAGGTGTCCGTGGATGGTAATCCATCAAAATTCTATTGAGGCTCCAAAATTTCGTCCGAAATTGCATACGACCGTGAATTTGCATGTTTATTTTCTCATACGTTATTGGTTAATTCCTTATTCCGAATACTCTAGTTTAAGTCTTTTTGATTGAGTCTTCGTCATTACCATTCTTTTATTTGCATTTTCCACCTGCCCTATATACATTATTAGTCCTGTGTTTCATGCTGGCTTGAGGACTACATTTAGTTTGTGTATTCTTGGATTGAGTTTGATTCGCATTTGAATTGAGGAAGAACTCAAGAGTGGTAAAAGGCAGCGAATGTGAGCACATTATCGGGTAAAAGCCAATAGAGTGCAAACACGAGTGGAGTGATATCATTCGAGTGTAAACACGTGAGATTGTGAGGATTTACATATTTGCTTTTACTTTCTTGTTATTTCTAATCTGTTTGTTTAGTGTTGAGATGGCAGGTCTAACTATTGATGAAAAACTTGAGGCTTTGGATAGGAAATTTACAGATATGATGGAGAACATGAATACTGCCTTGGAGAGATTGTCCAAGAGTGTAGAGAGTATTCAAACTGGTAGCGGTCCCAGAGTACCACCACCTCAGAATGTACCACCACCTCACAATGTGCCACCTCGCCGAGTACCACCACAATATGTACCACCAGATGAAGAGGAAGCTGAAAATGAGTTTGATGATCCTGATGGTTTTGATGATGTGGAGGAGAGATTTCAGCCTAGGCATGATAGGAGGCCTAATAGGAGGTTTGATAGGAGGAATGATAGGAGGGATAGACAGTTTGATGATAGAGGTGCATTTGATGCCAGAAGAGAGGATTATGATCGGAGAGGATATGGTAGGCGAAGAGATGTAGATGGTGATCTAGGTAGCATCAAGATCAAGATACCAACATTCCACGGCAAGAATGATCCTGAAGCTTATTTAGAATGGGAAAAGAAAATAGAATTGATTTTCAGTTGTCATCAATACTCAGACGAGAAGAAGATCAATCTGGCAGCAATTGAGTTTACCGATTATGCTATGATTTGGTGGGATCAGATTGTCTCTACACGGAGGAGAAATTATGAGAGATCGGTTCAGACATGGGCAGAACTTAGAGGTCTCATGAGGAAGAGATTTATACCCAGCCATTACTATAGGGAATTGTATCAGAAACTACAACATCTGTATCAGGGGACTAAAAGTGTTGAGGACTATTACACAGAGATGGAAGTTGCCATGATAAGGGCAAATGTAGTTGAGGATGCAGAAGCTACTATGGCACGGTTTCTAGGGGGATTGAATAGAGAGATTGCAAACATGGTGGAGTTGCATCACTATGTTGATTTGGAGGATATGCTTCACATGGCTATCAAGGTAGAAAGGCAACTCAAGAAAAGTCCTTGGCTGCCATGCTATCGGCTCTTTTTTCAATGGCTTCCTTTCACAGGTTTCTTCCAATTTTTTCATCCACTCAATACTGTTCTGGCAACGTACACATAAATTTTGTGGAACCCTTCCTTCCTGGGGCGATTCTATTCTTTCAAGAGCACTAAGGCGATGGCCGTTTTGATCCTCATTTAAAACCAACTTGAATTTTGGCAAATTCATTTTAGTGAGGTCAGAGTTAATCATATTCAATTCCAACAGCTTTTGGAAAGGGTTGTTGTCCACCGCCATCTTTTTCTCAAAAGTTATTCGTCCAGATTTTATGGCGTCCTGTAATACATTCCGAAAAATAAGACAACTGTCAGTTGAATGAGACCATGCATTATGCCACTTACAGTACTTTTTGCCACTGATTTATTCTGGGCTTGGCAACTTATGGCGGTCGCTCAACCTAATTTTCTTATCTTTATATAATTGATCAAATATGGCATCAACCTTAGTGATGTCAAAAGAAAAATTTCTGTTTTTTTTTATCTTTCTCTACTTCATGCCGTGGTTCAGCCCACGTCTTGCAGACGTATGGCTTCCCTTTAATTAATTCGGCTAAGCATAAGTCAGCCGATTCGATGTTCATTTCGCCTATTTCATAGTTTGTATTCCTGTAATAGGTTCCCTTACTAGCGTTCTTCATTTGTTCTTCATCCCTCAATAACCGTTCATATCGCACCACACTAGTGGTGAGTTGGGGGAGGTTCCAGAATTCTCGATCTTGAAACTTCTTTTTCAGATTAAAACTAAGACAACTTTGAGTGATTTTCATAAACTTCTTTTTTTGTAAAGGTACATAGCATCGGCCTCGAGCAGCTTTGAATCTTTGTAAGAACATTTTGGCCCATTCTCCCGGCAACTACCTCAAATTTGCCAAATCGGCCAAAGTTATTTCATATTCGGTTTTTATAGAATTGTGCATGGAACAACTGCTCCATTTGGTGCCAATTCTCCACCGAATTAGGTGGCAGGCTGATATACCAGGAAAAGCCTACCCCTGACAACGAGCTGTGAAATAATCTCAGCTTTGGAAATCGTTCGTCTCTCCACATTGAAGGGTAAACCCTATATGTGTTATATTGTGGAAACTTCTCCAGACCTTGTAAACAGAGAAAACTCTGGTATTTTGTAATTCATAGGCCATGGATACGCTAAATCAATCCAATCTGGATACGGTTTTTGATATCTTGGCTGAATCGGTCTCACCCCTAAACCGAATTGATTCTGAAGAATCTCGGTCATTGTTCTCTTAACATATCATTGTCATTGAATGGCACCCCTACATGTGGTGGTTGTGGTCCTCTCACAAATGGGACATGGTCGTGACTCTGCCCTGTAAACCTTGGGGCAACACTACTTCATGTTGTACCATGTTTGGCCCTAAGTGTGGGCCGATACCTCTAGGATTTATTCCCCATCGGGGTGTCGTAGGGGCAGTAATCCCTTGTAAAAGATGACCATTGCTTGGACCGGCCTCATGACTATTTGGTGCATGAGGAGGTGTAGTTCATGGTGGGGTTGTCCCCTCGTTCACACATTGGCCATTAACTCATTTAATGAGCTCAGGTGTTTGGCCATGTTTTCGTAATGTGAATTACTAGTCGAAGTAAACTTATCTATGATATGAGCGTTTTGAAGCCTAATCTGTTCGACAACGTCCTGGGTGAACTCGCCGAACAAGGCACGAATCACGTTAGGGCCGAACTCTCGCATAGTGTCATATCGGCTTGTTTCTGCTAGAACCTCAAAATGACCTACTACAGTTGGAACGTGGGGCTGGTTGGTTTACTCCAATCCCCTTCCTCTGTACTTGAGACAGTCTGAGTATTTCTTTTCGGAGGCATCTTCACTTCTTGCACCAATTCTCCCACTGTGGTCGCCAAAAACTGTTTGCACAAATTTATCAATACGCGTGTGAGGTCTAAACCTCCCGAGATAAAGTCTCAGCAAGGGGTTGAGAAAAATACCTCCAAGGGGCACAAGCATACAAACTACAATTCTACAAATTACAAAGATAGGAAATTAAAATACATTGCTCGGTATGAGTCTTTATTTTTTTTTTTTTTTACTTCTTCCAACGCCTGAACCTTTTATAGTGAAGAGTTTAGAGTTTAGCAACCGCCTGAGCAGTTTTGCTTCCCTTGGTTCAAGGACTTCCACGTTTCATGCTTACATGTAACCGCTAGATCGTGCATTTAACTGTTGAGTTGTGCGCTTAGGTCGTGGGGATTACTGCCTAACCGTTATATCGTGGGATCAACTGCAACGTATCTGTTCTCAAGGTGATCGTCTCTTTTCCCTTCATAGTCCCTCATTTGTTGGGAGATTATGCATTCGCCTCTTTATTCTTCTTTCATTCCTTTTTGTCCTTCATAGACTCATTCGTCCTTGGGCGATATACGTCTTTCCTTTTCGTCCTTCATATGCTCGTTCGTCCTAAGGCGATTTTCTCTACTAACAGCTCCCAACTCTTTTCTTTCCTTGATTTTTGAATTTATTAATGCATTCTTACTTCCCCAAATTCGAAATTATTGGAACCTAGATCTAAAAATGATGTATGATTAGGCTTGACTAAGCCTACAGATTAATGATCCAAGCTCAATGAGTCTATTGGTACAAGAATTCAAGTGAATCAAGGCAAGGAAAGTTTTACCCAAACTTGAGAATTTGGGACTTGTGCTTATTGTTAGAATTTTATGTGTCTAAGAATATATATGAGACTATTGAGCATTAGCAATTAATATTGTGGTGATGATGTTGTATGGTGCATGACATTAAAAACCCTAAGTTTGAAATATTGTGAGTGATGCATGATGAAGTGTAGAGAATATGTTGTAGCTTAGGTTTGGTGATGGATCTGAATTTAGTGTAGCCAATGTGTGAAGATTTTTGGCTATTTTGGAAGATGAAGATTCAGTCTTATGGTAGAAACAAGGGCTGATTTGATTGTTTGGTTAATGAATATAGTAATGAGATGCAATAGATATGCTTGGGAAGGTTAGAGAAACAAGAAAATTGAGAATAAGAATGTAATTGATTTGGCACACTAAGTGTTCGGTGAAATTACTGAATGAATAAAGATAGTTAATCGAACAAATTTGACGCAAGGTAATATATGTTTAGACACTAGAAAATCTAGGGTCTATGGCTGAATTTAAAAATATCAGAAGAGCAGTGAAATTCATTTACTAGGCTGTAAAGTAAGTTTTTGTCCTGTTCCGAACATGGTATATTTAGTCCCTTATAACTTGATGTTTAGACGTCAAAATTCTTAGCAAATTAGATACATTAAGGTTACACATATCCAAAAATTGAAATTTTTTGACGTAAGATGAAATCGCAGAAATTTTAAAACTTGGCCGCACTGTAGAAAAATTATTGGTTCTGTTTTGCTGCACATGGTGCAAAGTGTTGGTTTCTATTAAGGTCCCAAGATCAATAAGAAGCATGAAATATGTACGAATACAAATCAACGAAGTTGCGGAATACTCACATTGATCGGTTGAGCGACGCTTTGACGAACAAAACTCCAAATTCTGCTCATTGTGCATTCGGCAGTGGCAGTTCACAACTCACTATTTTTGGCTCGGTTTTGGTCCTTCGTCAAGCTCCAAGCTTCGTCGAACGATTCCCGGCTCATGGGTGGACTTCCCTATCACCTTCGCATGTCTCTTGGAGTGCTAGCTCTTGTGATTTTTGCCACAAAACCAACCACTCTTGCTTCCCAACTCACGGTTTTGGCAGAAACCAGTGAGCTAATTTGCCTCCTGGGCGCGTGTGAGAGAGAGAGAGAGAGAGAAGAGAGAGAGTTAGTTGTTTGGTTGGCTTCAAATTTGTGTATCTAATACCCCAATTTGAATTTCAAATTCATTTGCCAAAAATTTGGCTTTCAAAAAGTCAAGCCATAATGGCACCAACCACTAACATCAACTCACATCAATCATCATCAATCATGAATAGTAACTTGCGTCAATCACTCAAAGTGAAAGACATACATCACTTGATTGACGAATGATGCGACGCTAGTTACGACTAGCGATTTGACGCTTGATTTGACTTGCGTGTCGCGCTCGAATTCGAAATACGAATGCGCTCGCAAATAATCCCGGGCTCGGGTTCGCTAATTCCAAATTAACGAATTTTATGTTGCGACGCAATTAAACGATTACGCCTAGCGAAATCACTATTCACGTCGCAAACGAATTAATTCTAAATAACTCATTCGCCCGAATTAAAATCTAATTTTAATTCCGCATCGAAATCCAATTTCATTTAATATATCGAATATATTAATTAATCGATTAATTCCAAATTAATCGTTATCTCTCTTTAAATGATATTTTATCCCAGATAAAATATCTCCGCAATTAATCCCATATTAATTTTCTCTCTTCTAATTAATCCCATATTAATTTAGAGTGCGAGTCATACGTCATCGGTGAATCTTCGAGAAGCGACCCATGAGATCCCCGGATATATTGGCAGTAAATTCGGTCGTCGGACTATCTGAACAAGTAAGTACCAAGTACTACGTTTATACCGATTTACAAGATAAGGTTGGCTTCTAGCAAAGCACCATGCCAACCCAATTCTCTAGAAATATCCTTACAGGAATAAATGATCTATATCAGGCGTAGTATACGTAGTATTGCGTATTTCTGTCCAGTATCGGATGATCACGTGCTAGGCCTGGGGTTGGAATTGTGTCTGCCCCGTACGAAACACATGTCGGATGTCTGGTAACTAGTCTCTATAATCGGATAAACATAACCTTGTCATTTTATCCCGATAGCTGCAGCATTTAAGAGAACCAGTCTTGTATCTTACGGGACCATCATCTTCATATGACTAAGTGATACTTCCATCTTGACATCACACCCAACACACTACGATTCTCAATATACCCAGCAGTATTGGCGTATATAGAACCTGTTAAAGCCCTGGACGACCAAACCAAAGTATATTGATTGTCGGAAGTATTAGCGGTGCAAATCTCAGGTTAAGACCAAATACACCTACCCTGATTTCGGACTTCCATATACACATAGTCATACTACCAATGGAATTCTGAGGGGGTCTATCCAGAGCGAAACTGTTTCCCGTACCATAGGTAAAACACAACCTCCTATTACACTTGCATGAGTATCATATACCCAAAATATGAGAACTATGCCGTTGTGCCCTCACAACGCGCACAAGTGTAATACTAGTCTTTTACGTATTATCGATGTCCAATCTCGATAATACTCTGACTATGGATATTTAATGATTTATCCTTCGTGTACTGATACTGTCTCATATCATTCTCAGTCCAGGAACAAATCACATGGACCTCTCATCATTTATACATCTAGGTGATCTAATCACAAATGATAAGAGTGCAATCTCCTTTGTCACATAGTTAATTTGTACAACAACACCATGATCTGTACAAATAGTGACGCTATGGGTCATAATTGTCCAACAATCTCCCACTTGGCCTATAGCCAGTCACTCGAATGTCTTACACCCGAACTATGTATGGTTGGCTCAAACTGCTGAGAAAAGGCTTTCGTCAGCGGATTTGCTTGATTATCATCTGATGCGATTTATTCGATCATCACATCGCCACGATGTATGATCCGAACGAATCAGATGAATATCGAAGTATGTATCTGGATCGTTGATGAGACCATTAATTCTTTAGCCTATGATGACGCCTAGCTCAGCCGCTAACAGAATTATATCTAATCTTATTAGATTTGTTATCGACCCAAATGGCTTCTATTGCCGCCTCAGCTGCAGCAATAACACGCATTTTTTGTTTATTCGGTAACAGTATTTTGCTTGGAAGATTTCCAGCTCACTGTTCCGTTATTCAAACTGTATAGTACCGTTTGCGACTTATAGTCGTTTAATCGGTTTAGGAAACTTGCAATAGTGATCACAGTCACTTCAAGTTCTCCTTCTCTATAGACTAAGACATCATCCTTAGTTCTCTAAGATACTAACAGATGTTCTTAACTTCAATCCAGTGACTGTCACTTGGATTGGCATGTTTTTGAATCCATATGCTCAAAGCGTATGAGACACCAGGTCACGTACATTTTTCAATGTACGAGTTCTCGGAGAGTTTTCTCGAAAGCCAAGCTTTCACCGATTAATATTATGGAAATATCATTTCCAAGAAATGACATATTATTATTATTTTATAGGACAACAATTAGCATTGCACTCCCACTAACCCTCTTATATACACAAGAATCATTTTCCTTTTGAATTAAATCATAAACTATTATGATTACATTAAAACGATAATTCCAAGAACCTATGTTTGTTTCAATCCAAACATGGATCGAATAACCTGCAAACCTTGTTTGCTAGTTTTGGTATGATAAAACCGACAGGATGTTGTAAACATCCTCCTAAAGGTTTTCTTTTCAGGAAAGCGATTTTCCCGTTAAGCTGTCATATTTCACTAATGAAACATGCAGCATTAGCAAGCATTATCCAAATGGATTCACCGTGGCAACAGGTAAAAGGTTGAATCGTAATCAACACAATGTTGATAACGATACCTTTTCGCTACAAGCCTAGCTTACTACGTTGGTATGTTGCCTTCCATGTATGTCTTCCTTGAAGACTTATACAGTACCAATAGGCACAATGCCTTGCGGTACATCAACTAGTATTCAAACTGGTTGATATACATGGAATCCATTTCGGATCATATGACCCTTTGCCATAATAGGGAGTCGATACCTTGTATCACTTCCTTATACGTAGTCAGTTGGTATTCCTCAAAAGATAAACATCTTTATGAGGTGAAATCAGAAACCCATACCCCAGGTTGTTTTCTGACTCTCTCCGACTTACGCGGTTCTTTTGTATTATAAGATTACTGGTATAGTTTCATCCTAGATGAAATATTTATGTTCTATTAAGGATCGGTGCCATGAATAGTATTACTCCGATTTTCATCGAGTTTTACTATCCTCCCACTTACCACTGCATATCGGTATTCCTCTTAGGAAATCCTCATGGTGAGCAACAATCTAATTGTTCTCTTGTGAGTTGTATAAGTACAATACTTATAATATCCCTAGGATAACCTACAATTGGCACTTATCCAATTTGGGTTCTAGTTTGGTATCATCCAAACATATGCCTAGCATACCCAAATTATCAGGAATGAGAAACCTGGTTTCTTTCCCGTTCATATCTAATATGATATCTGTCAAATAGATTTTTATGGAACCTTATTCAAAATAAGTTCTTGCACTGTTCATGCGTATCCATTGAAGGAAATGGTAGCTCAGAGCGACTCATGATTAACATTATCATGTCCAACAAAATTTGGTTTATCCGTTCGGACACACCGTCAAACTGACGTGTTCCGGGAGGAGTCCTTATTTGAAAGAATACTATACTATTTCAAGTATATAAGAAACTTATTGCTTAAGTATTTTTCATTACGGTCTTACCGTGACGTTTTAATACTATAGCCGATCTGTTTGTCTACTTTGTGTCGAAACTTAAAAGTTTCCGATTTGTGTTCTTCAAAGAAACACACAACCATTATGCGATGCCACATCTGTATAGGTCACGAAATATTCATATCCACATCTAGCCTTGCTAGACATGGGCCCAATTGCTTCACTATGAACTATGGCTAACAGATCGGTGGCATTTACAATTTTACCAAGTAAAGGTGTTTTAGGCACTTTGCCCAATAAACTAGATTCATTGACTTTATTTGAATGGAATCAAATCAGTCCGAGTACCCACTATTCGAAAGTGTGGATATGTGAGTCTTGTTTAATTGTGTCCCAGACAACAATACCACATCAGTTTCTTCTGATCAAATCAGTTCGAGCTTTTGTTTGTCATGTTTATGTTTGAGATTTATTTATATTCAAAATATAAATTCTGTTATTCACATCTAATGTGTTTATCTCAATATCAACTTTATATAATGAAACACTTTAGTGTTCTAGAATATAAAGGTTCACCCGCAGCGGGTTAAACATTGATATGGAGATAATATTTCTAGTCAAACTAGTTACATTATAACAGTTTCCTAATTTAGGTACACACCGAAAGGTAGTTCCTAAACTTAGGTATCTACGGTTATAACAGCGACTTTCGTCCCGTTTCCAATTCGCAGATCAAATCTCAATTGAGGTCAGTATCCTGTTCAAAACAGATTCTGAACATCAATATATATTTATGTATCACACTAAGTATTTAAAATCCAATTTTAATACTAGTAGTGAACATAATATGACAAACATATTTGAAGTCAGAGCTTTGCTCGTTCTTCAATTCCTTCATGTCTGCTTTGTCCAAACGGCAGTCACGCTTCCGCGATCCCGTTTGCCACATTTAGGCAGACATTTTGGGATATGTCATTTATCTTCCTAGAAGATTATAATGATTTTGCCTTTGCCCTTTTCATATTCCAGAAGCCTTTGGCCAAGCCTCGGGTTTCTAGAATATAAAAGTAAGGTGCGTCTTGCGCTACTTGCCTAATTGCAAACTTTTGACTTTATCTCATTTAGAATAGTCATTAACCCTCCAAGAGTTATTATTGCAATTTTAGTACTTCTAAAATCTAAGTATAGATTTAAGAAGATCCTTCAATTTCATTATCATACTTTAAGGATCTAATCCTTAGTTCTGATTCAAAAATTAAGGAGTCTACTGCGGTAAGTATAATGGATTAAGCACTAAAGTTATCATCATATAAATCTTCCAAAGATTATGCTCTACTATTTGCTTAACTCCGGGCTTTGGCATAATATGTTATTTTATCAAATAAAGTAACTTATTATTTTCCAGGACCATCCTGAAATTTATTCCCAATTTGAAAATTAAGCCATTTAAATACATTTTCCCTAGGATTATGTTTTAAATGTCAATCTTTCAATTATATCTTGATTTTAATAGTCCAACTACTTAGTCAACGATTTAGGTACTATTTATTATAATGATTACAATAGTCCAACTATTTAATCAACTATAATTTAATAGATTAAAATCAATTGTATTGATTATTATAATCCAATTATAAAATCAACTATAAATGAATAGGTTGAATATATAGTCCAACTATTTATTAAAAAAACAATTTAAATATTAGTCCAACTAACATTTAGTTTATTTGACGAATGATATTTGTTTGAGCGCGTATGGCAAGTAATTAAACGAGTATTGCAAATTCAATTCTTGCCTCCCACTATTTTTCGGTGAGCTTCTAACCCTCTGTCGAGTACTCGGGAAACCGTGTTTCCTAGTGGGCTAGGATCCCGTTAAATATCACACAATCTTGACTTTGGCCAACAAATTGTATGATAATTAACTAGGTAGATCTCTAAGATCAATTGGATCAAATCCAATTCCTAGATCCGGTAGGGGGACATCCAAGTCCGAAACATATATCTTATATATGCCAATACATCTAATGTATTACCTAACATTTTTCCTCTGAATCAACTAAGCCTTGGCTTTGGCACAACAAACTTAGTGATCCCAGTCAAGCGCGACCCATTGACCATGGAAAGCCTCGTAATCAATGTCGATGGATAAGAAGTGGTCTTGACTTTGGCCAACAAACCACAACTTGGACAAGACACCAATATGGAACAAAGCTCTCGTGATTCAAACACATCCTCGACGGACAAAGGCCTTGACTTTGGCCAACAAGCCAATGCCAGTCTGGGATCTTGAGTGAGAATCACTCAATGGAAGGAAAGACGTTTGATATTTTGCGAGGGTTTTTCGCGTGCAAATTGGCAACCAATTTATTATCTTTGTTAAGGTCTCATCATCATACACCATTAAACATGCATTCTAAACACATAATAAAGCGCATATGAAAAAATAATAATGATATGCGGATGGATACTTTACACATTGATCCTAGATCAAATCTCTCCATTTCTCTCTCCCGCTAGCACATGTATTACTTCTACCTGTTACACTACACTTCTAAAGAAACCTCATTTACATTGAGGGGAATATGTGAGAAGAGAATACAAAGAATATGGAGGTGATAAGGCTGGACACGCAGGTCCAATTAATAAATCAAATTTATTACAACAATTTCTAAAATTGTCCCACCCATCTAATATCCATCCGATATACATTATTCATGCATCGCAACCATATATTCACACAAGCATGTTATCAATCAATCTAATCAAATTAATTAATCTGATAATTAGTGATCATCCAATGTTCAAACAACGATTTGATTTTGCTCGAGTCAAACTCGTTATTGCAAATAAGTACTCAAAGTACATATTCTCGAATTAAATTAAACTACATCATTAAATCCAATGTAATATGCATTCAATTCTAATTCGCATATTTAATTCCAAATTAAATACTACACTTTAATAATGAACTTTTATGACTTAAATTCCAAATTTAATCGCAACGGGTCTCAAAGCCCGATTAACGTCCAACATTAATTTAATAAAGTCCAATGTGCTTTTAATTAATTTCTTAAGGCGTTGACTTTTGGTCAACTCGGGTCAAACCAAATAACCAAAATCCAATCCGGAAGTTACCCCATAAGCCCATAAATCAATTTTGGCCCATTAGGCCCAATTAAACTTAAAGGTCCATTAAGTCGCATTTGGGCTTTATGGAGGCGGTTTTGGGCCTAATTGGATCCAACTAATTTTGCCTAAACCCAACTTTGTACAACAAAGCCCAATAAGCCCATTTACAACATTAAAGCCCAAATCCAATTTTAAGGCCCAATTAATTAAATACAAAAAAATCCAATTTCACATTTAATTAACCTAAAGTGTATATCATGATTAATCACCCAAATTAACATTTCTAAAACATCAATTTATACAATTAATCATGCTGATTTTCATCATCACATGTCCAACATATTTTGATTAAAATCAAACCCAATTACATGCTTATAACTCTCGGCAATCATAGGGAATTTTAAACCGATTTTGATTTCAATCCAATTGAATCCACAATCAATATTAAATCAACATTCCCAATTGATTCAAGTCATCCTATGATCAAAAATAAAAAAATCACCAAGACATTTAGGGCTAGTTGTATTCGGCCAACACCAAATTTTGGGCAAAAAATTGATCCAATCCAATTTCATGAAAATTGATCCAATCAAACTTCAATTCAACATGTTTTAAGCATACTCAATCATCCAATTCAACCAAATCATGCTTGAAAACATTTTACCTAAATTTTAACCCTAAATCAATTTCATGCTCAAACCTTGCTCTAGATGTCATTGTTGGTTTCTATTAAGGTCCCAAGATCAATAATAAGCATGAAATATGTGCGAATACAAATCAACGAAGTTGCGGAATACTCACATCGATCGGTTGAGCGACGCTTTGACGAACAAAACTCCAAATTCTGCTCCTTGTGCATTCGGTAGTGGCAGTTCACAGCTCACTATTTTTGGCTCGGTTTTGGTCATTCATCAAGCTCCAAGCTTCGTCGAACGATTCCCGGCTCATGTGTGGACTTCCCTATCACCTTCGCATGTCTCTCGGAGTGCTAGCCCTTGTGATTTTTGCCACAAAAACCACACACTCTTGCTTCCCAACTCACGGTTTTGGCAGAAACCAGTGAGCTAATTTGCCTCCTTGGGCGTGTGAGAGAGAGAGATGAGAGAAAGAGAGAGTTATGTTTGGTTGGCTTCAAATTTGTGTATCTAATACCCCAATTTGAATTTCAAATTCATTTGCCATGAATTTGGCTTTCAAAAAGTCAAGCCATAATGGCACCAACCACCAACATCAACTCACATCAATCCATCAATCAGGAATAGTGACTTGCGTCAATCACTCAAAGTGAAAGACATCCATCACTTGATTGACGAATGATGTGACGCTAGTTGCGACTAGCGATTTGACGCTTGATTTGACTTGTGTGCGCGCTCGAATTCGAAATACGAATGCGCTCGCAAATAATCCCGGGCTCGGGTTCGCTAATTCCAAATTAACGAATTTTATGTTGCGACGTAATTAAACGATTACGCCTAGCGAAATCACTATTCACGTCGCAAACGAATTAATTCTAAATTCACTCGTTCACCCGAATTAAAATCTAATTTTAATTCCGCGTCGAAATCCAATTTCATTTAATATATCAAATATATTAATTAATCGATTAATTCCAAATTAATCGTTATCTCTCTTTAAATGATATTTTATCCCAGATAAAATATCTCCGCAATTAATCCCAGATTAATTTTCTCTCTCTTCTAATTAATCCCAGATTAATTTAGAGTGCGAGTCATACGTCATCGGTGAATCTTCGGGAAGCGACCCATGAGATCCCCGGATATGTTGGCAATAAATTCGGTCGTCGGACTATCCGAACACGTAAGTACCAAGTAATACGTTTATACCGATTTACAAGACAAGGTTGGCTTCTAGCAAAGCACCATGCCTACCCAATTCTCCAGAAATATCCTTACAGGAATAAATGATCTATATCAGGCGTAGTATACGTAGTATTGCGTATTTCTGTCCAGTATCGGATGATCACGTGCTAGGCCTGGGGCTGGAATTGTGTCTGCCCCGTATGAAGCACATGTCGGATGTCTGGTAACTAGTCTCTATAATCGGATAAACATGACCTTGTCATTTTATCCCGATAGCTGCAGTATTTAAGAGAACCAGTCCCGTATCCTACGTGACCATCATCTCCATATGACTGGAGTGCCACTTCCGTCTTGACATCACACCCAACACACTACGATTCTCAATATACCCAGCATTGGCGTACACAGAACCTATTAAAGCATTGGACGACCGCAACCAAAGTATATTGATTGTCGCAAGTATTAGCGGTACAAGTCTCAGGTTTAGACCAAATACACCTACCCTGATTCGGACTTCCATAGACACATAGTCATACTACCAATGTAATTCCGAGGGGGTCTATCCAGAGCGAAGCTGTTTCCCGTACCATCGGTAAAACACAACCTCCTATTACACTTGCATGAGTATCCTAGACCCAAATATATGAGAACTATGTCGTTGTGCCCTCACAACGCGCTCAAGTGTAATACTAGTCTTTTACGTATTTATCGATGTCCAATCTAGATAATACTCTGACTAGGGATATTTAATGATTTATCCTTCGTGGACTGATACTGTCTCATATCATTCTTAATCTAGGAACAAATCACAAAGACCTCTCATCATTTATACATATAGGTATCTAATCACAAATGATAAGAGTGCAATCTCATTTGTCACATAGTTAATTTGTACAACAACACCATGATCTATACAAATAGTGACGATATGTGTCATAATTGTCCAACACAAAGAATGGCTTATAATTTGAGTTCTAGGAATCACAATTGAGATCCGCAAAAGCCGACATAAACTAGACATATAGAAGAACATTATATCAAAATTTTAGCCCCTGATTCATTCCCAATTAAATACAGTTTTCAAATTTAGTCGAGGTGCAGTGAATTTTCCAGCCATAGGTCATAATGTAAGTTTTAGCGAGTTAGCTTACAAGACCTTGAACAAACGTTGTAAAAAAAATTCTTAGATCATGCTTATATGTTAGTAACTCAGCAAAGTCAAGTATTGATGCATTGTATTTTTTATTTATTGATTGAAAGCATATCTCGCAATTTATATTCTAATAAAGTTTATCGATTATAGATTATGGCAAGAACCATGACTTTCTTCGACATCGTGAAGTAGTGCCAGTTAGTTTCAAAATCTGTGATTGAATGGTAATTTTCTTTTATGTTTTCGAATGTGTTTTCAAGATTTATGTTTCATGTTTCAGGACACAGTTTTATGCTTATGTTAACTTTATTTTATAAAAGCATGTTTTAGATAGACATGTTTCTAAGGTAGCAGCTTATGACAGATTTACATGTTTCCACATTATGCTTATAAAGTCAACATGTTTTATGATTATGATTCCAGAACTTTTAGATATGTGATTTAGATTGAGGATAATTTTAAAATGATAGTATTATAAGTGTTTTCAAACCGCCAGTGTGTGCTGTCCCCTCAGCTTTAGCGTTTATTTGCTCAGTTTGCTTAATGGTGCACTGATCACCCCCATAAGACCCAATAACATGTTCAATATTCAACTTCCATTGTCTACGCGGTGCTAGGTCCCGCTCGGTAGGTTTCACGCCCCAATGCCATGACGCTAGTGAGCTTTTCTTTCAGGACAACAAGTCTTATAAGTATATATTTTATAGCACGTATTCCCAGTTTATCACGTTTTCGAGATTAAATGATATTTTCTTTACATACTTATTTTATCGTACATTTAAATGTTTTACTTTTGTTTTATTTTAACGTTCACTCACCAGGTCTTTCAAAAGATCTGACCCCCCACAGTTTCATTATGATTGCAGGTTCAATTCCAGCCTATGTGCCTCAGATTCCAGCTCTTAGCTACTTAAGATTGAAAGAGATGGGTACCAGCTGCAGTTATACAGTCGTAGATTCATGCATAGTTTGGGTATTTTGGGACATGTCTTAGGCTATAAGGCCAAATAATAATGTTTTATAACCTAATGTGATTATAAGTGTGATGATTATATAAATTGATTTCATGTAATGTGCAAGACATATATATATTTCCACATTTAGATGTTGAGTTAGAATCATACAAACAGGTTCATTCACAAGTATGGATACATGTTACATAGGTCATGCATGTATATACAAGAGGCTTAGGGGATGGTCATGACGTTTCCCTTCCGGTCACATCCTGAATATATTGGGATGTAACAGCGTACTTGCTCATTTGAGTTTTTGTTGTATCAAGTCCGATTTCAGCGGCATGATATTTATCCAAGTGTTTGTTCATATTGACATAGCCGTTTGTAAATTTGTAAGATACACCACAGTATGTGCATATTAGTTGCATATTGTTATTGGACATTCATTTTTAATTTCGACTAAATGAAAATGGATTTTGAAAATATCATAAGATTGAGACTTAACTTCTCTTTTTTGTGTACCGACACTTTGACCGCTCTCTTGGGTTGTGATATTGGACATGGTGTTCTTAGATGAGCTTGCCCTATTTTTATTAAATATTGGAGAATTACAAAATTAAGAGAACTACAAATATCAGAGCAATTGAGAGATTTGTTGGTGTGTAGAAAAATGAAATATAGCCCATTTTTATAGATATTTGGTAAATTTTGTGATCTCTAAATTGTCTCTAAAACTAGCTGTTTTATTAATGTTATTGAAAGTAATTTAGAAATTTAACATAAAAATAAAAAAAAAAAACAAATAAAATAAAAATAATTTTGTTGCAAGGAGTCGATCAAATGGCTCCCTGCAACAAATGAGAGCCCAACGGGCCTCAAATGTTACCAAAACCGTTGGGTAACAAACAGTTTCAATCGGAATCGTTACAGTTCCGGTTTGAACCCTAAGACCTTTTAATCATAAAGTTCAGGTTCTTATTTAGGAATTGAAATGTTTCAATGGTTTCAATTGAAAGAGTTGAAACTGTCTGATTTATGCGATTTGACTAGGATGAGAATTCAAATAGAACTAAAAGGAATCGGAACCAGACAAATTTTTTTTTGTGTGGTTTCGATTCTGAACAAGAAACTACGACGTGCTGATCTGGATTCTGGATAATATGATATTAATTAGAATTTTACTACTCCCCCCTCCCCCACTGACAAGCCCCCTTGCCCCTGCCAAAATTACAAAAATACCCACCCTTTTAATAAAAAACTCCCTCAAATTCCCTCCTCTCAAATAATATATATATATATATATATATATATATATATATTAATATAAAAATAATATATATACTTATTTCATTTTATTAATTAAATATTTTTATTTCATATATATATATATTTTTTTAAATTTAATTTTTTTATTACAAATTTCGTATTTATCTATTTAATTTTTTGATTATTTTTAATTAAATTAACACTACTTATGTATAAAAAAAAAGATAATTTTTAAATAAAAATTTAATTTATGAAATAAATTTTTTGATGATATATTTGTTTAATAAATCTAATGTAATTTTTATACATATTTTTTTATTTATTTTGAAAGTAGAGAAATTTATTTTATTAAAAGTCGTGTTGATTCTAATTCTGATTTTATTTTTACTTTATTAAAAATTGTTTGTCTTATTTACATTCGTAAATCAGTATCCATATATACTTTTACGAAGCTAAGGAATGAGCCACTCGTTATAGGATTCATAATCAATTATGGTACGAAGTATTGGGTATATCACCAAATGCGTTAGGAGGAGACTTTGGAGGCAGCATAGATTAGAATTTGTGTTTTTATATTTTTAAGTGTAACTTTTATGTTGTTATTTGTACTCTTTTTTAAATATATATTTTTCTAATATACATGAGAATATTTTTATAATACATAAATAGTGTTAAATAGGTTAAAAAAGAATCACAAAAATTAAATGAATAAATGAATACAAAATAATTAATAATAAATATGAAATTTGTAATATTTATTAAACAAATAAAAAAGATTAGATATATAAAGAGCAAAAAAATAAAAAAAATTATAAAATAAAAAAAATTAATTAATAAAAAAAATAAATATAAGTAGTGTTAAATTATATATATATATATTATATATATATATATAAGTAGTGTTAAATAAGTGTGTATATATAATGGGGAGTGGATTTTTGTAAAATTGAGGGGCAGTTTGGACCTTTAAAATAAGAGGGGAATAGTCCCCCTCTATTAATCATTCTCCAACAGTGACCATGCCAGTGCCTTTCCTATTGCGCTCCCGATCCTCTCTCTCTTCTTCACTCGTAACTCTCCTCCGTCGCTCAATGGCCGCCATCGCCACCACCGATCCCATCAGCCCCTCCAACACCCGCGTCGGCTGGATTGGCACAGGCGTCATGGGCCGCTCCATGTGCGGCCACTTACTCAAAGCCGGCTACACCGTCACTGTTTTCAACCGCACGCTTTCCAAGGCCCAGCCTCTCCTTGACATGGGAGCCCACCTCGCTGACTCCCCGAACGCCGTCGCTTCCCAATCCGACGTCGTTTTCTCCATCGTCGGCTACCCATCCGACGTCCGCCACGTCCTCCTTGACCCCACCTCCGGCGTCCTCACCGGCCTCCGTACTGGAGGAATCATGGTCGACATGACCACTTCCGAACCTTCTCTCGCCTCCGAGATATCTGCCGCCGCCGCCTCCAAAAACTGCTCCGCCGTTGACGCCCCTGTCTCCGGCGGGGACCGCGGTGCCAAAACCGGAACGCTTGCGATATTCGCCGGAGGGGATGAATCCGTAATTCAGAAGTTAAATCCCCTTTTTGCCCTCATGGGGAAAGTTAATTACATGGGTGGCAGTGGGAAAGGACAGTTCGCGAAGCTGGCAAATCAAATCACGATTGCTACTACGATGGTTGGATTAGTGGAGGGAATGGTTTATGCGAACAAGGCTGGGTTAAATGTGGAATTGTTTTTAAATGCAATATCAACCGGAGCTGCTGGGTCCAAGTCGTTGGACTTGTATGGCAGTAGGATACTTAGTAGAGATTTTCAGCCAGGTTTTTATGTGAATCATTTTGTGAAAGATTTAGGGATTTGTTTAAAAGAGTGTCAGAATATGGGGCTTGCTTTGCCTGGTCTGGCTCTTGCTCAGCAGCTTTACTTGTCGCTCAAGGCTCATGGCGAAGGCAATTTGGGCACTCAAGCATTGATTTTGGCTCTCGAGAGGCTTAATAATGTTTCTCTTGAAAATGTTGCTGCGTCCAAGCCCTCAGCTTAGAAACTGTTCAATATGTAAGAGCAAGCATTTTAATTAATGATATAGATGTTTAATCCATTGTTGTTGTGAGACCTGCATTATGTTGTTGTTGTTTGTTATATAATACTGTTAGATTGTGGTTTTATGTTTATGGGTACGGAATAATTCAAGAAACATCTCTAGCATGACATTTTTAAATTATGTTCTATGAAAGTAGTATTGGATGATTAATTTTTCAGGTTTGTCTGGATGAATAGCCACCAACTTATGAGATGAATAACTTCAAAAGAATGCTTATAAAATCTTTTTCTTGGTAACTTGGATATTTTATCTATTGCTGATAGTGGTTGGAGATTGCCATGACTGCGAGACTTCAAAATTCCTATGTATTGTTAATTGTTCATATAGATCTATTTGTCATTACATACCACATAAACTCTCCTTTGGACTGATAAAATTTTGTTCCACTTGTTAGCTTCTTTAATGGTTGAATGCAGACACCCCTGGACAGATATTTGCGGAGATCCTGCCTAGATCAAATCCGATATAGTGCAGAAGCCCATATGTCTAGGCCCAAACACTCCCAGATGGGAGAAATCTACTCCCACTGACTATGGGGAGACTTGAGTCTTCACCCTCAATGTTGGGGATGGAGAGGTGAGAGTACCAGTTAAGGGTGGATCTCATTCCACTTGAATGCTTTGAAACAGAATTTGTTACTGGAAGCATTAGGTTAAAGGATGTTTGTGACCATCTCATCACATATGGTTTTACAAGCATTGGACTCAGTTCAGTAGGATTATTCTTGGTTTGCTGTGGGTGAAAGAGCATTAAACATGCTGATCCCATTATCTTTACACATGCATATGAGAAAAACTCGTGTGGCTTAAAGGGTAATGTTATTATAGGAGAAGTTAAGTCCTCATATGATAAAAGTTGAAAGTGGCCAATTTTTTATCTATCTTTTAGGGATTTATTCTTTGTTGTCTCCCCTATTTGTTCCTGTTCTTAAAATTTTTCTTTTTTCCTATCAGAAATTCAATAAGCAACTTAACCTTGTCAATTAACGTCAATTCATTTTTTGTTATTATTTTTTTTATGTGCTTGTGGAGTTGCTAGTGTTACAGTTTGAATCTTTGGTACTTCATTTTTATAAAGTTTAAAGAGACAAGGCTAAATCCGTGGCCTCCACGATATCTTGAAGCAGTTTTAGCAGTTCTGTGCCTCCTTTTTGATCTTTCGTAGTGTCAGTCTTAATAGTTTTTTAATCTTCCTCCTATAAGTTTAGGAAAACAACACCTTACTTTAAGCATCTATAATCTGTCAATAAAATTACTAAGAGGTAATAAGACAGAATTTTTGTTAGCCTTGAAGTATGATTGGTCTCTTTCCCAAGTAGGGACCTGTCTCCATATACTCCTATCCTTTCATGGACCAAATGTGACTCATGGATCAAATGTGAAGACACTCATGTTACCTGATGAAATGACGCACAGTATTGAATGTTCTTCATTCACAATATCATATAATATTTTAATACTTATTCAGTTTGTATAAGTTATTTCGTCATCTTCCTCTCAACTTTTGCAGTAAAATGACTTCTTTTTACCATGGAACAAATAATTGGAGTTCTACAGTCAAAGTTCAGTTTTTGTGGTGTACTCTTTGAGAAGAGGATTGTTTATTAAACCTTAAATCTATCATCTTTTATAAGCTTTTGCATATTCTGATTGCTTCCGAAGTTTAAAGCTTTTCAAGTCTGCAAATATTGTCTAAGGACCTTTCTTCTTAACTCAGATGGCAAGTGTACTGTAAAGATTTTTTTTCTTCTTTTAATTTGCCTTGAAGAAACGTCTCAGCTCAGTTCCTTGCTCATGATATTGAATATTGTTAACATAGGCGCAATGGTCTGAAATAGGGTATACGATACGGGTACGGTGGGGAAGCGACTAGCACCTAGGCTTCTAGGAGGTACCTTGAAGGGCAGATTAGGCACCGCTAAGTGGTTTTATTTTTTATTCAAAAAATTGGAAAAATAAAAATAAATTTGGTGAAAAAACATACAGACCCGCCTGACCTGCATAAAACCTCATAGGTGGCTGTCTGACTCGCCTAAGCTGCCGTCTAAAACCGCCTAGACCACTTAATCATCTGACACCGCATAAAAATCGTTTTCATGTATAATCGGAATAACCATACACTGCCTAAGTGTCACCTATGTGGCCTAGGCCATTTTTTAGAAGAATGTTAATAGAAGTTGGTGATATCACTCGTTTTCCATTCTAGATCTTGGGCAGTTACTTGACTTTAGTTTACTTGTAGAAAGGGCTTGGGAATCTTGATAGAAATTAGCAAGTTTATCAATGGAGGTAGGAGAAAACGAGTCAGCCTATGATTCAATTTTGTAAGGTTCAGTATTATATGGGTTCTAGTAAGGATTGGATGAGGATGGTAGGCTGTGACTTGGAGCTTGATATGCCTGAGTCTGGTTATTGAGAATAGACCCAAATGGATTCTCTATTCTCTTTGTGGTTGCCTATATTATGATCATAATGGTAAGACTTGTTCAAAACCACTACATTTCGTCATACATCAGTTTAAGAAGCGGTCGAAGCCTTGCTGACATTTGAATTATTATATAAATTATGTTTTCATTCTCTCCGTTTTTTTTAATATATTATAACTCTGTAGATGGAAACTAAATATATAGCAGAGTCTATAATACATCAAAATTTTCATCTTTTCCCGGGAAAGTGTTTAAATAGTTTAATATTCTGAGTCTCCCGATTTGGTTGAACCTAACTTTACGAATCTCGTTCAACAAAGGCGGATCCCTTCATTGAAAAGTCTCTTTCCGGAAGCTTCTCTTTGCGCTTTCATTCAAATTGTTTGTAATTGTTACGTCAAGTTATTACTCAAATCAAAACACTTATCTTTGATTAGCCAACAAAGAGGCATTGGAATTCAGACAACTAACGCGAGGATCTCGTTGTTGGTTATTGAAATATATATACAAAATCAATGTGAATACACGCTGCTGGTTTCTACGATTCAATGTAATGGCAAATATTCTTTAATTAACAGATCAAATATTATTTACATCTCCATTAGCCTTAGCTTGAACAACTGAGTTCATACCAGACAAGAAAACTAACCCTTTGAAAAGGTTCAAAACAACCCAAAAATTTCCCCAAATCCTACTCAGCACTTTTCTTCTCTTCAGCCGTGCAGACTCCCAACTTTATGGTCAAGAACATGCGGTCCTACTGAAACTAAATCAACACTGGCAAAATCCACCACCAATCAGCCACTGGACCACTTCAAACTCCTCACACTGCACCTGGCCTGAGATCACCTGCACTGATGGTTCCGTCGATGGACTATACCTCATCGACATGAACATCAATGAAACAGTCCCACCCTTCATTTGTGACCGTTAGAATCTCACTAAGCTGGACCTGCAGTACAATTATATCATAAGCCAATTTCCGAGGGGTCTCTACAACCGTTATAAGCTCGAGTACTTAAAACTCTCTCAGATCTACTTTATTGGCCCAGTACTTGAGGATATTGATCTTTTGTCTCGGCTGCAGTTCCCCAATCTCGGTGCAAATAACTTGTCTGGGGTAACTCCTGCAAGTATTGGGCGATTAACCAAGCTCAGGATGTTGAGGAAAAACATAAAGGATGATTGAAATTATGGAGAGTTTAGTTTTGAGGCGTGTATTACACTTTTTTAAAGCAATATTTTCCTCCACTATGTGTTGTAAGGGTTGTAAAAAAACTCACTCTAGGATATAACAAAACTTTAAGGAATTTTTTTTGGATAAAGTAAGTATTATAACCAAAAGAAAACTATACAAAGAGCAAATGGGCATACCCCAGGCAACTAGAGAGGACAAGCCCTCCTAGAAGAAAAGCCGAAAGGCTACAAGCAAAAGATCAAAGGGGCATGCCCCAGGCACTAGAGAGGACAGGCCCTCCAAGAAGAAAGCCAAACGGCTACAAAAGATCAACAAAAGATGTCATCGGGCAGGTGCCACGAAAGGTGAAGCCATTTATTGTCATAAGATGGATTCACCTTACGTATTAAACTAACACGATTCCGAACATCAAAAACAATATCATAAAGGAGTGCAGAACAGGCCGAAGAGGCATATCATGAGTGCGAGCATTCCTCTCCCTCCAAATATGGTAGACTGACGCTGCAAAAGACAGACGAACCAGAAGATGACATAAAGAGGCACCAGAGAACTGACATAACCACCCAACAGTCTGACACCAATCTCGGTGACTCCAATCTAACCCACACATGGCTAGCACAACGACCAGACCCTCGAAGAAAAGAGGCACTGGAAGAAAAGATGATCAATGTCCTCACTCGAACAACCACAAAGAATACACCGCGAGCAAGCGGAGATGCCAAATCTCATCAGACTGTCTTGAGTACAAAGGCATCCCTGAATAGTCATCCAAAGAAGAAAGGAATGGCAAGGAATAGCTTTCCTGAACCAAACAACTCGAGACCAAGGCATCTCGGGTCTCCTTGACCTCATAGCATTCCAAGCACTATCCACAGAAAATCTCCCATTTCTATCGTCCTCCCAAACCAGCACATCCTCCCTCAAACTAGAAGGAGACGGTAGTTGAATCTCTACTTGAGAAGATATATGAGAAAATTATTATATTCATATGAAGAAAATCGTGTCCTATATATAGGTAATCAAAGATTGCTTCCAAAATAAATGACCTTTAGCCATGTTTTTCGCAACAAATACTCATTGTCGGGACAATAAGAGTCAGAATACTCCTCATGTCTTCAGGCTTCATTGTCGCGACAATAAGAATCTATTGTTGCGACAATAGGAGTCAAAATGCTCCCCATGTAATCAAGTCTAATTGTCGCAACAATGAGGATCCATTGTTGCGACAATGGGAGTCGGAATGCTCCCTACGTATTCAGATCTCATGGTCATGACAATGAGGATCTATTATCGCGACAATGGGAGTCAAAACGCTCCCCACGTATTCAAGCATTTTTGCGACAATGAGGATCCATTGTCACAACTATGGGAGTCAGAATGCACCCTCGTATTCAGGTCTCATTGTCGTGACAATGAGAGTCAAAATGCTCCCACGTATTCAGGTCCAATTATCACGACAATGAGAGTGAGAATGCTCCCTACATATTCAGGTCTCATTACCGCGACAATGAGGATCCATTGTCGCGAAAATGGGAATCAGAATGCTCTCCACGTATTTAGGTCTCATTGTCATGACAATGAGGATATATTGTCGCGCAAATGGGAGTCAGAAAGCTCCCCGTCATGGCTATGAGACCAATTGTCATGATAATGAGAGTCAGAATGTTCCCTTCGTATTCGTGTTTCATTGTCGCGAGAATGAGGATCATTTATCGTGGCAATGATAATCATAATGCTCCCCACGTATTCATGTCTCATTTTCGCAACAATGAGGACCCATTGTTGCCACAATATGAGTCAGAATTCTCCCCACATATTTAGGTCTTATTGTCGCAATAATGAGGAGGCATTGTCACGACAATGGGTGTCAAAATGCTCCCCACATATTCAGGTCTCATTGTCACGACAATGAGGATCCATTGTCGCGATAATGAGCATGTCTTTTTACCAAAGGACACGAAATCAGTTATTTCATATTACTTTACAATTGAATTTCCTTTTTCTTTCAGGGGCGTTGCCCCTAACCTCCCACAACTGAAAAATTAATAAAATAAACATGCATTAAATATTTCATTCAACTAATATTAAAATCATCACATACATTTTAGCATAAAATAAAAATGATGTATGTACCATGTCAATTGAATTAGAACCCTAAAAATATTTAATATGCCACGGTAAACTAATATCCCACAAATAAGTGACGCCATATGGTGGGTCAGTTATCTATATGTTAGATCGAGACAATCTCAATCCATTAATATATTCTGGATTAACTCTTATTCCTATATTAATCACCTACCATTTGATTTGATTAATGAATCTTGATTAATAATTAATCATTCCTTTGTGAGTGTAACCCGTAGTTCCGGAAATCTTGGACTTAACTAGTGAAATACCATTTTAGGGTAGGTCAAATCATTAAATGCATCTAGAATTTATTTCCTCTCGAAATTCGAAGTTGATATTGACCCAAAAGGGACACCATATGTATGTGACAAAAATAAAGCTTCCTCGAAGCGCCTTTTAAATCTCACGATATCGAACTAACACTAGAGATTATGGGATATATTACCATATATCTGATGAGGCCCAGGATGCAGCCCATGATGGACACAGATAGACCACCACCGTGCATGTTCTAGAAGGTCCAATCACGAGGTCTCGAGCTAAGAAGATCCAAGAAGCAATGCATGAATTCATACAGAAGATTATATCTGACTATTCCCGCACCTACATTAAATTGAGTATGGACTTGAAGCTGGATGAACCCAAGATGGTGAACCTTATTCAAGCCGTGGAGCAACGAGATACTTAGGCCTATTTTATTATAGTTATTTGATAACTATTATGATTTTATTTAGGGCTTGACATTTGTTTTATTTTGGCCATTTATTTATGTTTGAGCGTATTTCTTTAGATTATTATTTTATGATTGGGAATTAGGTTAAGCGTGCAAGGGTTTGCACGTGAGGATAGCTTATATTAGTTTTAGAATACGCATCTGTTGGCATGTGGATAGTTTCATCTTTTGTCCTTTTTGGGTTAGGGTTTTTGGTTGAGGCCTCCCATAAAAGGCTAACTTTTGGTTATGTTTTGATCAACTCTTTTGAATAAAAATTATATTAATTCGTGAGCTTGAGAATCCCTCAATTTGTTCTCATTGGTTTTGACTTATCAAAGGTCTGCTAATCCTTTGTGGTGCCCTATTAGCACTCTATGTCTCTGTTGCTTGTTCTTCAAAGGTTTTGAGTTTTTATCCGAACTGTCTTGGTTTTTCTTGGGAACGGTTTTAGTCTTGTGTGGGTTTGCTTGGCTAGTTCCAGACAGATTCTCATTAGTTGGTATTAGAGTAAAGATTCCAAGATCAGTTCACACATCTATTCTATTTTTGTTAATTATATTATCGTGTGTGTTCTTATTTTCTATTCTGCATTTGTTTTTCTTTTTTGCAATTTTCTTATTTGCATTACCTTCCATGTCTTTTTTTCCTGTGTTTTCTGTGTTGTTTTTGTGTTCTATCTGTATTTGTGCGTTATTTTTTCCTGGCTATGATTTTCTCTGCCTGTGTTTGTGCGATTTGCATAACCTAGGGTTCAATAAAATTTTAAAATTTTGCCTACGTGTACTTTTTTCCTAGCATTCGTATTGTCAAGACGAGGTGATTAAGGTAATTTACCTGTGCGTGTTTAAAATTTCAAATTTTAGTGCAATCGCTTACCTGCTATCTTTTTCTATTCGCATTTAACTAACTTTCTTTATTAGTTCTCGTAAATCGTATCAACATCTTGTTTCCCTTCTGCTTGTGTCTACCTATCTGTTGTACTTGTGATTGAGCTGAACAATGCTATTTGGGACAAAATTAAGGGTTTCGGCCATACTAGGCTCAAATCCTTTGAGAACTCATCCGAGGGCAAGAGAGGTAAAAGGCAAGTGTGGGTGAGCTTAGCTTCGGGTAAAAGCCATTTGAGTGACAAATACGAGGGAATTGGAATTGTGAGGATTTTGTTTTTTTTTTCTTCTTTTGCTTTAATTGTTTCTTTTATTACTAACGTTTGTTGCAGTTGTAGAGTTTTTTTTTTTTTTTTTAAAAAAAAGGCGCAGCTCCGAGTCAAAGTGCCAATTCTCCATAAGAGCCCGAATTGAGAGATTTGGCGAATATTGTGACAGCGTTTCAGCAAGTGTTTGAGCGGGTATTAGAGTTGATGGGAGATGTTCGAGATAAGGAGCAAGCGATGAGACACAATACCTCACAGGGAAATAGGCCACCACAACCGACTAGAGCTAATGAGGCATGGCACGTACCCCCAGGCCTGGTGGGCGACGGACTGTACCCATGGAGATGGAGGCAAAGAATGAATTCGATTATGATGAGGAGTTTGATAGAGTATCAGAGGTAGATATTGGTGGATTTCGGCCTATAAGAGGTAGGAATGAAAGACCATTCAGGAGAAATCATGAGAATGAGGAAGATGGTGATTTGGGTAAAATCAAGATGAGTATTCCTTCATTCCAAGGCAAGAGTGACCCCGAATCTTATCTAGAGTGGGAACGTAAGCTAGAGCTCCTTTTTGACTGTCATAATTATTCATAGTTTAAGAATGTTAAGTTGGCGGTTATTGAATTTACCGATTATGCAATTGTCTGGTGGGACCAAATTATGACAAACATTTAGGAGGAATAGGGAGCACCCAATCACTATATGGGCAGAATTGAAAACATTTATGAGGAATCGATTTTTACCAAGTCATTACTATCAAAATCTGTATCATAAACTTCAGAATCTTACACATGGATTTCAGAGTGTCGAAGACTACCCACAAGGAGATGGAAATTGCAATGATTCACACAAATATCGAGGAAGACTGAGAGTCCACTATGGCACGATTTCTAAGTAGGCTGAATTGGGAGATTACAAATGTAGTGGAATTACAACATTATATGGAGTTAGAGGACATGGTACATATGGCAATGAAAGTGGAACACCAACTGAAGTGAAATACTACATTAATGAGCAATTCGGGTCCAAACAATACATGGAAGCCAAAATGGGGAGATAATGACAGGGATAGCACCACATCTAGGTTTAGATCAGAGGCTCCAAAACCAATGGAAGACTTCACCACCAAACCTAAACCAAAAATCGATACCCCACCAAATAGGAGTTGTGACCTTAAATATTTCAAATGTTTGAGGAATGGCCATATAACATCACAGTGCCATAATAGAAGGACCATGTATATGAGGGTGATGGTGAGGTAATTCCAGACGGTAAGGATGTTGTGGAAGAGGTGCCCGAGTTGGAGGTCGCCATGATGAAGAAGGGGTTGAGTATGCTGCCAAGAGGGAGTCCCTTGTGACCCGCCGTGCTTTAAGTACCCAGGCCAAGGTTGAGGATGATATGGTACAACAACGGGAGAACATATTCCATACTCGATGCCTAGTCTAGAACAAGGTATGCAATATGATTATCAACGGAGGCAGTTGTACTAATGTGGCTAGCACAATACTTGTTGAGAAGCTGAGTTTGACTTTCCTTAGACATCCTAAACCTTATCATTTGCAGTGGTTGAATAACAGTGGCGAGGTTAAAGTCAATAAGCAGGTCTTGGTTAGTTTTACAATTGGTAAATACAAGGATGAGGTGTTATGTGATGTCGTCCCCATGCAAGCTGGGCATTTGCTACTAGGGCATCCTTGGCAGTTTGACAGGAGAATAATGCATGATGGGTTTCGAAATAGATATTGTTTCAAGCAAGATGGAAGAAAAGTCACACTTGTTCCGTTGACACCACATGAAGTTTTTAAAGATCAAATGAAGCTACAGGCTTCTATAGAGAAAACAGCCACGGGCGAGATCGAGAATGTGAGTCGAGGGGGTGAGGTTGACTGTTCCAGGGGAGTAAGCGAGATAAAAACTGAGCGTGCACAAAATAATGAGAGTGTGGGTAGAATGAAAAATAGTTTCTTTGCTAAAAATGGGGAATTGAGGAGAGAGTATGCCAGGAATAAAGTTACGATCATCATTTTGTATAGAGAAACTCTTCTGAGTTTTGATGACACTAACCATAACATTATTTTGCCTCGAGTGTTTACTTCTTTATTACAGGATTATGATGATGTGTTTGCAGAGGAGATATCTCATGGTTTACCACCACTTCGAGGTATTGAGCATCAGATCGACTTCATCCCAGGGGCGGTCATTCCTAATCGACCAGCCTACCGCAGTAACCTTGAGGAAACTAAGGAGCTCCAAAGGCAATTGAATGAGTTGATGAGCAAAGGGTACGTACAAGAGAGCATGAGTCCGTGTGAAGTTTCAGTCTTGTTAGTACCAAAGAAAGATGGCACATGGAGAATGTGCGTGGATTATCGAGCAGTCAACAATATCACTGTAAAGTATCGCCACCCTATACCTAGATTAGATGATATGTTGGATGAATTATATGGATCTTGTATTTTTTTCAAAAATTGACCTTAAAAGTGGGTATCATCAGATTATGATGCGGGAAAGGGATGAATGGAAAATTGCTTTTAAAACACGTTGATAAGATTCTTGCTCTTTTGCTACGTCTAGGTTCATTTTCCTCAATATTTTCACGTTGATCGGATTCTTGGTTAACTTGATCATTACTTATAGTAGTATCAATGGTTATTTTGAGTGACTCTGTGCCTTATTTTTTCTTTACAAAGAAAAGTCTATTTTGAGAGACATTCTAGCTCTTTTACTACGTCTAGGTTTATTTTTCTCAATATTTTCATGTTGATCTGATTCTTTGTCAACTTGATCACTGTCTTTAACAGTATCAATAATTCTTTTGAGAGACTCTGTTCTTTATCTTTCCTTATAAGGAAATGTCTCGCCAAAGAATGTCACATTCCTTGACTCAATTATCATATTAGGATTGATGTCAGGAATTTCAAATTTATGTACCAAGAATCGATACGCACTACTATTGTGAGCATATCCAATGAATATGCAATCAATAGTCTTTGGTCATTTCCTAACCTTCTTAGGTTTATGAACCATCACTTTGGCGAGACACCCCCACACTTTTAGATATTTGTAGGAAGGTGCACGACCTTTCCATAATTCATATGGTGTCTTGTCCAATCTTTTGTGAGGTAACTCATTCAGAATGTAGTTAGTGGAAAACAAGGCTCCCCCCATAAGTTCTGGGGTCAACCAGATCTTGTCAACATGACATTCATCATTTATTTCAATCGATTTTTACGTTCTGCAATCCCATTTTGTTGAGGGGAATAAAAAGCAGTAATTTCATGTATAATTCCATGATTGGAATAATATTCACCTCCTCTATCACTCATGATTCTTTTAATCATCTTGCCAAGTTGATTTTCAACTTCGTTCTTATAGTGTATAAAGCTCTCAATCGCTTCATCCTTGCTCCTCAACAAATACTTATAACAAAATCTTGTGCTACCATCGATAAAAGTGACAAAGTACTTTTTACCGTCTCTTGTTTGCATAATATTCATATCACACACATTGGTGTGCATAAATTCATAGGGTTCAGAACTTCGTTCTATGCAATGAAATGATGCTTTATTCATTTTTTCTTCAACACGTGCTTCATATTTATGTTGGTTATCAATTGTAAATTTAGGTATGAGGTCTATTTTAATCAATTTACGCATTGTATCATAATTAACATGCTCTAGTCTCCCATGCCATATATTTTGTAACTCAATAATATAAGCAGAAGATGTAGCTTTATTATTAGCACTATGTCGATTGAGAATTATTACATTGAACTTGAAAAGGCCCTCAGTGAGGTATCCTTTCCCTACATAGACATCATTTTTGGTTAGTATAAACTTGTCAGAAATAAATACAAGCTTAAAATCATTCTTACTCAGAAGTGAACCCGAAACCATATTCTTCCGAATATCAGGAACATGCAAAATATTTTTTCAATGTAAGCTCCTTCCCGAATGTCATCTTCAGAACTATTGTGTCTTTTCCAAACCACTCTGGAGGTCGACGAGTTTCCCATTGTCAGATGATCGCCATCATCTTCCTTCTGATAAGAGAAAAATATTTTATTGTCAGCACAAATATGAAAAGTAGCCCCGCGTCTACCCACAATTCTCTCGAATTCCCAACGAAGTTGGTTTCTATTGCAAGTGCTGAGAGGTTCATCTCTAAGATCTCATCAGTTAAATGCTAATCCTTAGTGACATTAACCTCATTTTTCTTTTTCTTGCCTTTGTCATGAGACTTCTTGTTTTTGCAGTCCTTTGCTATGTCACCACTTTTCCCACATATGTACCTCTCCTCCTTGAACTTATTGTTTGCATGGGAAGAATCAGCTCCACTATTTTTTCTCCTTTTGCTACCATTTCCACCATCGACAATGTTGGCTTTAGACTCCATATTCTTGTAGCTAGCCTTCTTGAACTTCCTATTGTCCTCTTTGATTCTCAATCAAACTCCAAGGTCTCCAAGACTCATATGCTTCTTTTTGTGTTTCAGATAGCTCATGAAGTCCTTCCATGATTAAGGTAATTTTTCGAAAATTGTGCTACTTGAAATGTCTCGCAGAGTTTCATTTCTTCATCAAATATTTCATGAATAATCAACTATAGTTCACCTAACTAAGACGTCACCATCATTGAATCTACCATTTGTAGTCTATAAACCTACCCACAATCATTTTTTTCTATCTGACATCCTCTCTTTTGTATTTTTTCTCGAGAGATTCCTTAAAAATCTTCACATAAGTCATGGCTTGGTACACATTGTACAGGGTATTGTCAAGTCCTTCCAAGAGGTTCTTGCAGAAGAAGTCGTCTGAAGACCATGTCTATTCTCTTAGTTGCTTGGCAGTTTCTGTTTCTCCTTCCACAGGATTTTTCAGATACCTAGCCAAGTACAGTGTCATCAGACAGAACAATATTTTACTCTGCCACTGTTTGAAGTTTGCTCCACCAAACTTATCCGATTTCTCTCCATGAGCGACCAGTACTGTGATATTTCCACTAGCCATGTGTAACTGGAAAAACCGACATTAATCAATAAGTCTACAAAAGATAAATCACACAAAGATCAACCGTATGATCTTTTTTAAGTGATACACTAAGAATCAACTTGTTATTATATTGGACAGTAGTACCGAATAACACAAGTCATTGAATTTATGACTAAGGTTTCTTATGATAAGTGAATAAAGGAAAATTCCCAAAAGACGAGGGGGGTCCGGTGTAACCACATAAATCCCTGCCCACTTAGGCTCTTATCGCCTTGTTGACAGAATTTCCTTAAACACTTTCTCAATAGAATATCTTAAACGTTCAATCTTAGGGTATTTCAATTATTTGCATGCTAGATCGAGACAATCTCAATCGATTAATATATATGGGAATAACTCTTATTTATATATTAATCAACCACTGTTTGATTTGATTAAGGAATTTTGATTAACATTTAATCATTCCTTTATGAGTAACCCTTCCTCTCGGAACTCTTGGACTTAACTAGTGAAATTTCGCCATAGGGTAGGTCAAATCACCATATACATATAAAATTCATTTACTCTCGGAATTCAATCATGATATTGATAAAAATGGACACTATCCGTATGAGATGAAAATATAGCGATCTCGAGGTGCCTTTTGAATCACAACTTATCGAACTAATACGGGAGATCGAGAGATATATTGTCATATATCTATCTCTCACTCACTATTTTAATATTTAAAGTTTCAATTACACTAATTTATTTAAATTATGCGTGACTGAAGACATTATCTAATATGTATTAGTGAAGTATTAGTGATCTATCTAACTTTTACTTTATAATTTTATTCAGTAATTCTTTATTAGTCTATACTAATATATGACTTAATTAAACTAATTTAATTAAGTGGATTTTAGTGACCTATCCAACTTCAATCCTAAAAAAATTTAAGTTCACTAAAATTATTTAATATTTGAAATTCGTATTTAAGGCAGTTTTAATTATATTATTTAATTAATCAAGGGCCTGTCTATAATACCCATGGGTATCACATAGGGGGGATGTTGACTGTTGGATTCACTTTGACTGAATCCAACAGTTAGAATTAATAATTTTTTAAAAAAAATTTAAAAAAGAAAAAATAACCGGTAAACCCTTTTTTAACCGGTCACAATTATATATTTGTTTCATCTCAACAATCTTTCACCTAATTCCTCGGTGACTCACTTCTTCTTCATGGGCAGGTCAGTTACTTTTTTATTTTTTATTTTTGGCTCTGCTTCATTTGCTTGTTTGCTCAATTAATAACAAAGCGCATGAATTGGTTTCAGAAATATCATGTTGGATGTGGACTGGTGAGAGGCAATCAACCAAAATGAGGATCAAGTACCTAGAAGAAGCTTTGAACCAAGACATTCAGTATTTTGACACCGAGGTTCGAACTAGCGGCGTCGTATATGCCATTAACATTGATGCAGTGATGGTCCAAGATGCCATTAGCGAGAAGGTGAATCTAAAATTTTCAATCTTTATTCTAATTATTTTCATCGATTGTTCTATTTTTTTCTAATTAGGCTTTTTGTATGTGCAACTAGGTAATTTCATTCACTATATGGCAACATTTGTAACTGGATTTGTTGTTGGTTTCACCGCTGTGTGGCAATTAGCTTTGGTCACACTTGCAGTTGTTCCTCTCATTGCTGTAATTGGAGCTATTCATGCTACCACTTTGGCCAAGCTCACTGGCAAGAGTCAAGAATATTACAAGCTGGAAACATTGTAGAACAGGTAAAAAAAATGCAAGTTTCAATGATTTTGCCTTCTCTGAGTTTCATTTTTTTATTTTTTTGGCAAAATTCTTTGTTTTCCCCATCTGAGTATTGCTGATTTTAACCTCCCAAAAAAAAAAAATTGCAGACAATGGTTCAAATTAGGGTCATATTTTCATTTGTTGGTGAATTTAGAGCATTACAAGCCTATTCATCAGCATTAAAGGTTGCTCAAAGGCTTGGTTACAACAGTGGATTTGATGGGTTTGGTCGCAACTTACTTTGTTGTACTCTGTTTGTTGGACAATTATTTGTACAAAACATGATGTTGTTGTACAAATTAACATGGTGACAAAGGAAATTGCTCTTTTATCATTTATAATTGGATTACCAAGATATATAAATGATAAAAGTCCATATGATTAGTTCCGGATTAATAAGATATGAGACAATATTAAATCCACTAAGGTTTAATCATTAAAATATCCCTAGTCGTAGTATTATCGAGATTGGACATCGATAATGCGGAATAGACTAGTATTGCACTTGTGCATGTTATGGGAGCATAACGACACAGTTCTCGTATATTTGGGTATTGGATACTCATGCAAGTGTAATAAGAGGTTTTGTTTACCGATGGTACGGGAACAACTTCGCTCTGGATAGACCCATCGGAATCCCATTGGTAGTATGACTATGTGTCTATGGGAATCTGAATCAGGGTAGGTGTATTTGGTCTAACTTGAGACTTGCATCGCTAATACTTGCGGCAATCAATATACTTGGGTTTGGTCGTTCCAGGGCTTTAACAGGTTCTGTGTACGCCTCTTCTGGGTATATTGAGAATCGTAGTGTATTGGGTGTGTGATGTCAAGATGGAAATATCACTTCAGTCATATGAAGATGACGTTCACGTAGGATACGGAACTAGTACTCTTAAGTACTGCAGACATCGGGATAATATGACTAGGTCATGCTTATCCGATTATAGAGACTAGTTACCAGAGATCTGATATGTGCTTCGTACGGGGCAGACACAATTACAGCCCCAAGCCTAGCATGTGACATCCGATACTGAATCATAATACGCAATACTACGTATACTACGCCTGACATAGATTACATATTCCTTAAAAGAATATTTCTGGAGAATTGGGTAGGCACGGCCCTTTGCTAGAAGCCAACAATGTCTTATAAATCGGTAAGAACGTGGTACCGGGTACGCACTTTTATTCGGATGGTCCGACGATCGGATTTACTGCCAACATATCCAGGGATCTCATGGGTCGCTTCCCGAAGATTCACCGATGAAGTATGACTCGAACATAATTAATCTGGGATTAATTAGTAGAGAGAGAAAATTAATCTATGATTAATTACAGAGATATTTTATCTGGGATAAAATACTATTTGAAGAGAGAGAACGATTAATTTGGAATTAATCAATAAAATAATATATTCGATATATTAAATGAAATTAGATTTCATAACGGAATTAAAATTGGATTTTAATTCGGGCGAACGAATTAATTTAGAATTAATTCGCGAGCGACGTGAATAGTAATTTTGATAAGCATAATTATTTAATTAAATTTGATTTAATTACGTCGCAATGGAAAATTCGTTAATTCAGAATTAATGAACCCGAGCCCGGAATGTGTTTGTGGGCCCACTCAGATTTTATATCAAGTGGGGCCCACCACAAGTCACATCACTTGTCACTTTACTTACCTTTATGGTGATGTAATTTGGTAGTAGTTGATGGTAACTTGATTTACACATTTTCTTTATTTTAATTGAATAATGAGTGACCTTTTACCAACTTTAGAGATTTGGTATATGGTTTTGATTTTGGAAAATCAATTAACACTTCACTTTTTACTCATTCATCTTCTCTCTCTCTCAATTGGCGTGACCAAGCTTATCTCTCTCCTTCATCTTGGCTTGGCTGAAAGTTGTAAGAAGAAATATGAAGATTTTGTTGCAAATTTCTTCCATTGCTAGCACATAAAGAGTTATACAAAGGTGATAGGGAAACCGTTCCCATGAGTTTGGAATCTCATTCACAAAGCTTGGAAGCTCAACATACATCAAAGGAGAGCTTGGAGCACAACACAAAGGCTTGGAATTTTGTTATCTCCTACATCCACTTAGTCGATCAAAGTGAGTATTTTCCACTACTTTACTTTGCGTATTCACATGATTTCTTGCTTAATTTGATCTTGGTTTGACCTTAGAAATCCAACACTGTTGTTATGCTCTTCTTCTCTGGTATGGTGGTTATCTTGTTAGGCATCACTTTACTAATGGAGGGCTAGCCATAGTCACCATGTTCGCAGTCATGATCGGTGGATTGTGAGTCGCACTCTTAATCTCTGGTTCAAACATGTTTTACATTTACATTTCTCCATATTAGTTTTGTTTGCTTAAACTCTCTTTTATTTGCAGGGCTTTGGCACAAGCAGCTCCAAGCATGTCCTCATTGGCAAAGGCAAAAGTTGCAGCGGTAAAAATTTACCGCATAGTTGACCATAAGCCTAGTATTGATAAAAATAGTGAAAC
Organism: Zanthoxylum bungeanum; assembly: GCA_019454045.1. NCBI lineage: Eukaryota > Viridiplantae > Streptophyta > Magnoliopsida > Sapindales > Rutaceae > Zanthoxylum > Zanthoxylum bungeanum. Next base: position 66,157 of record SKCR01037432.1, read on the forward strand.
TGGTTTGGAGTTGGACTCAGTTTCTGGACTCGTAGAACTGAAAAATGTTGATTTTTCATATCCTTCAAGGCCAGAAGTTCAGATCCTTAATAACTTTTCCCTTACTGTACCTGCCGGAAAGACCATTGCTCTGGTTGGCAGCAGTGACTCTGGTAAAAGCACAGTGGTTTCGGTAAAAGCACAGTGGTTTCGGTAAAAGCACAGTGGTTTCCCTCATTGAGAGATTCTATGATCCTACCTCAGGTAAAATAAATTAGCTAAATCAAGTTGTTACCACTGCTAAGTTCTTCAATTAGAATGTGTTATTGTAGTTAATTTAGTTATGGGGTGCAAATTTATGAAATTTGTATAGGAAAAGTGTTGCTGGATGGGTCACTGAAGCTGAGATGGTTGAGGCAGCAAATATGACTTGTGAGTCAAGAGCCTGCACTTTTTGCTACCACCATTAAAGAGAACATATTGTTGGGTAGGCCAGATGTTAATCAAACTGAGATTGAAGAAGCTACCAGAGTTGCCAATGCTCATTCATTCATTATCAAGCTTCCGGATGTCTTCGACACTCAAGTTAGTTAATGGTATCACATTTTAGCTTGAGATCATAATAACAAATTCACATTAAAACTTCTTACCTCATTTACCATTTAAAAAAAAAACATACCATCAATTAGCATCAATTGGGTTATTGTCATTTTGGCTGTTAGGAGAAGGTGAAGTTAATAATGGATCTTGACCAAAAGTGTCATGTTTTGGTTATATTTTTAATGGCATATATAAATTGTAAAATATTTTTAAAATACTGAAGATTGAATAGATAGATAATTTGGTCAGCAAACAAATTTAACTTTATTTTATTTGGTAGTTTATTTTTATTTAATGAAGTCAATGTAAGTCTATCATGCATGAGTTTGTAAGAAGGTAACATGCTTAAGTCAATAATTCATGTGCAGGTATAAGACCAAAAAAACATAGAACGGTGGGTAGATATATAATAGAAAAATGAAGAGGACAAATGGCTAACTAAAAATAAAGAAATGTTAAAGGTCTTGAGGGATTAAAATAATGATGGGGAATAAAATGTATTGCTGATTGGTGTTTATAAATTATGTTTACTCTGCACCCAAGGCTTCAAGTCAAAAGAATCAAAATTTTCATTTATTATTGTTATTTTTATTTAAGAGAGAGTAACAAATCTTGCTGTATAAACAATACATTTGAATTTGATAAGAAAGATCATATAGCCTTAGAGAAAAGAATAATATACTGATATGTAGTCAAATTGATTCTCTGTTTTTCTTTTATTTTATTCTTTTCATTTTCCCACTTGTATTCAGCTGTTTTATAAGCTTTTTTGAAGATGAAATATAAAACTAATAATAGTTGGTACATCTTTCAACAGCACACAATTAGCTAAGCAGTTGAATAATGAATATTTGTTTTTATATACATTTCTTAAATCTTCAACTGGCTGATGAATGCTATGTTACTAGTATTTTTCACCAAATAAGGTAAAGAAATGCCAGGGTTAGTTGCATTCATTAGATTTGTTTGTTTTGGATGGTATAAATACATTGAGTTGAGGTTCTTAGGTGGTAGATAACTGACTAGTTTCCTTAACTTATTTTATATCATTTGGACCAGCATGACTCCCTGAAAGCAAGATTGACAATAGTATTGCAACTTATTGACTCTCCATTGAATGACAAACGTGATGAGGTCTTACAGTTAGCAATGAGAGAATATAACACACAACAGCAGCTGAATTCACTGCAAACATCAAGAGTGAAATCTCCAAAATTGTCAGTTAGAATGGAAAAAAATACTAAAAAGAAAGGTTGTTGGTCATAATAAGGTTTATAAGTCGTTTTCAAATGTAATTGAAGGCAAAAAGGGAAGATTTCGTGAGACTCTGCTTGGCAAACATGTTGATTATTCGGGGCATTCTGTCATTGTTATAGGCCCCTCACTTTCATTACATCGATGTGGATTGCCTCGCGAAATCGCAATAGAGCTTTTCCAGAGTTTTGTAATTTGTGGGCTAATTAGACAACATATTGCTTCGAACATAGGAGTTGCTAAGAGTAAACTTCGGGAAGAAAATTATAATTTTCTTAGTAGTATTAGTGCATACCAAATATATCATACTAAATCAAAGAAAAGAAAGAAAAGCATAAAAATACTTAAAATAAAAATACAAAAATATGTAAATAAAAAACTACTAAAGAAATCGACTAAATAACGGATCAATACCGACCCCCCCCCCCCCCACAGAGAAAGGCTTG
>SKCR01037433.1:0-160673 GCA_019454045.1 Zanthoxylum bungeanum
ATAGTTATTATGGGAATATCATTTCCAAGAAATGACGTATTATCATTATTTATAGGACAACCACTGTCAGTGCGCTCCCACTAACCCTCTTATATACACAAGAATCTTTTCGTTTTGAATTAAATCATACTCCATTATGATTAAATCAAAACGATAATTCCAAGAACCTAATGCTTGCTTCAATACAAACATGGATCGAATAACCCGCAAACCTTGTTTGCTAGTTTTGGTACGACAAAATCGACAGGATGTTGTCAACATCCTCCAAAAGGTTTCCTTTTCAGGAAAGCAATTTTCCCGTTAAGCTGACATATTTCATAAATGAAACATGCAGCTTAAGTAAACATTATCCAAATGGATTTACCATGGCAACAGGTAAAAGGTTGAATCGTAATCAACACAATGTTGATAACGATACCTTTCCGCTAAAAGCCTAGCTTTATACGTTGGTATGTTGCCATCCATGTACGTCTTCCTTGAAGACTTATAATACCAATAGGCACAATGCCTTATGGTACATCAACTAGTATCCAAACTTGTTGAATACATGGAATCCATTTCGGATTCATGACACTTGGTCAAAATAGGGAGTCGATACCTTGTATCACTTCCTCATACGTAGTCAGTTGGTATACCTCAATAAGATTGACATCTTTACGAGGTGAGATCATAAACCCATACCCCAGGTTGTTTTCTGACTCTCTCCGACCTACGCGGTTCTTGTGTATTCGAAGATTAATGGTAATAGTTTCATCCTTGATGAACTATTTTGTGTTCCATTAGAATTCGATGCCTGGAATAGTATTACTCTGATTTTCATCGAGTTTTACTATCCTCTCACTTACCACTGCATATCGGTATTCCTCTTAGGAAAACTGCATGGTGAGCAACAATTAAATTGTTCTCTGGTGAGATGTATAAGTATTACACTTTGGTATCCCTAGGATATCCTACAATTTAGCACTAATCCAATTTGGGTTTTAGTTGGTATCATCCAAACATATGCCTAGCATAGCCAAATAATCAGGAATGTGAAACCCGGTTTCATTCCCATTCATATCTATATGATATCTGTCAACCGATTTTATGGAACCTTATTCTAATAAGTTCTGCACTGTTTATGTTTATCCATTGAAGGAAATGGTAGCTCAGAGCGACTCATGATTAACCTTATCATGTCCAACAAAATTTGGTTACTCTGTTCGGACACACCGTCAAACTGACGTGTTCCGGGAGGAGTCCTCATTGAAAGAATACTATACTCTTTCAAGTATATAAGAAACTTATTGCTTAAATATTTTCCATTACGGTCTTACCGTGACGGTATAATACTATAGCCGATCTGTTTGTCTATTTCGTGTCGAAACTTTAAAGTTTCTGATTTGTGTTCTTCAAAAGAAACACATAACCATAACACGATGCCACATCCGTAAAAGGTCACGAAATATTCATATCCACATCTAGCCTAGCTAGACATGGGCCCACTTGCTTCACTATGAACTAGGGCTAACAGATCGGTGGCAATTTCACTTTTACCAAGTAAATAGTGTTTTAGGCACTTTGCCCAATAAACTAGATTCGTAGACTTTATTTGAATAGAATCAAATTAGTCCGAGTACCCACTCTTCAAAAGTGTGGATATACGAGTCTTGTTTAATTGTGTCACAGACAACAATGCCACAAATTAGTTTCTCCTGATGAAATCAGTTTGAGCTATTTGTTTGTCATTTTATATGTTTGAGATATTATTTATATTCAAAATATAAATGATGTTATTCACATCTAATGTATATATCTCAATATCATCTTTATATAATGAAACATTTTAGTGTTCTAGAATATAAAGGTTCATCCGCAACGGATTAAACCCTGATATATAGAAAATGTTTCTTGTCAAACTAGTTACATTATAACAGTTTCCAAATTTAGGTACACACCCGAGGGTAGTACCTAAACTTAGGTATCTACGGCAAAACAACGACTTTCGTCCCGTTTTCAATTTGCAGATAATCTCAATGAAGTCAGTATCATGTTCAAAACAGATTCTGAACATCAATATATATTTTATATCACACTGAGTATCTAAAATCCAATTTTAATACTAGTGTGAATATATTTATGACAACCATATTTGAAGTCAGAGCCTTGCTCGTCTTCGATTCCTTCATGTCTGCTTTGTCCAAACGGCAGTCACGCTTCCGCGATCCCGTTTGCCACAATTTAAGCAGACATTTTGAGATATGTCATTCATCTTCCTAGAAGATTATAATGATTTTGCCTTTTTCCCTTTTTCATATTCCAGAAGCCTTTGGCCAAGCCTCGAGTTTCTAGAATATCGAAGTAAGGTGCGTCTTGCGCTACTTGCCTTATTGCAAACTTTGACTTTGTCTCCTTGAGAATAGTCATTAACTCCCCAAGAGTTATTATTGCAATATTAGTACTTCTAAAATCTAAGTATAGATTTATGAAGATCCTTCAATTTCAGTATCATATTTTAAGGATCTAATCCTTAGTTCTGATTCAGAAATTAAGGAGTCTATTGCGGTAAGTATAATGGATTAAGCACTAAAGTTATCATTACATTAATCTTCCAAAGATTATGCTCTACTATTTGCTTAACTCCGGGCTTAGGCATAATATGTTATTTTATCAAATAAAGTAACTTATATTTCCAGGACCATCCTGAAATTTTATTCCCAATTTGAAAATTAAACCATTTAAATACATTTTCCCTAGGCTTATGTTTAAATGTCAATCTTTCAATTTATCTTGATTTTAATAGTCCAACTATTAATCAACGATTTAGGTACTATTTAATTAATGATTACTATATTCAACTATATAATCAACTATACTTAATAGAATTAAAATCAAATATATTGATTACTATAATCTAATTATAAAATCAACTATAAATGAATAGTTTGAATATAGTCCAACTATTTATTAAAACAACATTTAAATATTAGTCCAACTAACATTTAATATATATGACGAATGATTTTGAATGAGCGCGTATGCAAGTAATTAAACGAATATTGCAAATTCAACTCTTGCCTCCCACTATTTTTCGGCGAGCTCTCTAACCCTTGTCGAGTACTCGGGAAACCGTGTTGCTAGTGGGCTAGGATCCCGTTAAATATCACACAATCTTGACTTTGGCCAACAAATTGTATGATAATTAACTAGGTAGATCTCTAAGATCGATTGGATCCAATCCAATTCCTAGTTCCGGTAGGGGGACATCCAAGTCCGAAACATATATCTTATATATGCCAATACATCCACTGGATTACCTAACCTTTTTTTCCTCTGAATCAACTAAGCCTTGGCTTTGGCATAACAAACTTAGTGATCCCAGTTAAGTGATGAGTGGTATTTATATCACTTATTCCCACTCATTTGACCTAATATTTTGTATAGTTTCTTGAGTTTTGTGAACGTTTTGATGTATTTTGTGTTATTTTGTAGATAAAATAAAGTTTGGAAAGCATTGGAGGCAATTTGGGGCAAAAACAAACAAAAATGCGTCAACAGGGATATTTTGGTCTTAAGCGCGTCGCGACGCCAAGCGTTCAGCATCGCGACGTCTAAAATGCGCCGAACAGTGCTAACGTGCGCCGAGTCCACAAATCAGAATCTGAGAAAAGTTTGACTTTGCTAAAATGCGCCGTGCCACGTGTCACCATCACAGCCGATCTGCTAACATGCGCCGTGCCACGTGTCAGCATCCTACGGTGCCGACAGTCATCATCGCCACGTTCGCCACGTCGTCGCCATGTCATCAGCCACGTCAGCAAGTCAACAAGTCAAATTGCCACGTGTCGTGCCACATCATCATCAGCTAATCAGGAAGCGACACGTGTCGCAATACTATGGTGCCGACAGTCTCTTTCCCACGTGTCGCCACGTCATCGTCCACGTTAGCCCACGTCAGCATCAATTATTGATATCCTATCCTTATCTGACACGTGGCGGATAAGAATCTCAGCGACCAATCAGAAGCCGCCACGTGTCACAATAATTGAAGCCCAACCACTCTGTCACGTGTCACCTTATCATCTTATCCAGAATCTTCAAACCAGCGAACCAGAGCGTGCCACGTCGACAAATCGGCGTCGCGACGCTGAGGACCTGGCGTCGCGACGCTGGATCCTACCGAGGCCTATAAATTGAGCTCGAGATTTCAGAAATCATTGCACATTCCTCTCTCTTCAATTCCTTCTAAAGAGAGAGTTTCTCTCTCTAGATTCTTTAGTTTTTTTTTATATTTAGTTTTTTAGTTTTGTAAATAATTTTAATTACGTTTTGTAATAATAGTAATTTAATTTTCACTTTTTACTTTTTACAGTTTTTACTATTTACCATGAGGAGGTAACTTCTCCAGCTATGGTGAAAGGTAATTCTTTTACTCTTACTATTTAGATTAATCTCCCTTAAAAATAATATATTCACTATTTAAAATATTGACTAATAAAGGATACCGCCAGATTGGTCGGTTGGTAATTTAATTTTGGTTCCGCCTTTATGGCTGGTTGGACTTAATTTGACTTAATCAGGTTACCGCCTATATGGCTGGTTGGAGAAAGAATCACAAGTTTATGAGAGATATCTAAATTAGTAGTAGTAAAAGTAATTCCTTTTACCTTAGCATTTTATTTTATTTTACTTTTCAGTTTTACTTTATGTCTTTTACTTTTCAGTATTTTTACTTTATGTCTTTTACTTTTAAGTTGTTACTAGCCCTAGTTATGTGTTAGTTATCTGGGGTTGTGATGAATTCTAATATCACCGGTTTATAAGAGGTTATTTTATAGTTTGGGTAATTTAAAGGTTTACTTATTAAGTCTTAAGCTTAATGCTTCTTGTTGTCTGATCACCAATAAGATTGATGTGGTAAATCTAAAATGAACTAGACATAGGGATTTTAGGTTTCAGCCTTAGACTTAATAGCCCACGATCTTCCTTGAGGATAGATAACCCTTTAATAGATTTCCTACAGGATAGGAATATACCTGTCGGGCGGGGGTAGCCATAATTGGAACTTAAACTTAATGAATCCAGATAATTTGGTTGACATAGACATATGGTTCAATTGGGTTAAACTGGGTATTTGCGTCTGACCATCGACAGAGCCTTTTGCATAATTTAGTGTTCCAGGTTAGTAAACTGATTTATTACACAAACATAAAATAACCACTTCATCTTTTAAATGATATTAGAATGATTCACGACCTTAGATTTTTGTGTCTTTTGTTATTTTCCTTAGTATTTTCTTTTGTCTTTTTATTTATTTATTTTGTAAAACCACATTCAACCAATCAAACAATCATTCTCTTCTCCGTTTAATTAGATATTTGTAAATAAATAGATTCAACAATTAATAACAATAGTAGGAATTAAGTCCTCGTGGGATCGATATTTTTATACTACTTGAACGATACGTGCGCTTGCGTTATACGTGTGTGTTTACGCCGGTCATTAGCGCGACCCATTGACCATGGAAAGCTTCGTAATCAATGTCGATGGACAAGAAGTGGTCTTGACTTTGGCCAACAAACCACAACTTGGACAAGACATTGATATGGAACAAAGCCTTCGTGATTCAAACACATCTGCGACGGACAAAGGCCTTGACTTTGGCCATCCGATATACATTATTCATGCATCGCAACCATGTATTCACACAAGCATGTTATCAATCAATCTAATCAAATTAATTAATCTGATAAATTAGTGATCCCAATGTTCAAACAACGATTTGATTTTGCTCGAGTCAAACTCGTTTTTGCGAATAAGTACTCAAAGTACGAATTCTCGAATTAAATTAAACTACATAATTAAATCCAATTCAATATGCATTTAATTCTAATTCTCTATTTAATTCCAAATTAAATAGCACACTTTATTAATGAACTTTTACGACTTAAATTCCAAATTTAATCTCAACGGGTCTCAAAGCCCGATTAACGTCCAACGTCAATTTAATTAAAGTCCAATGGGTTTTTAATTAATTCTAAGGCGTGGTCTTTTGGTCAACTCGGGTCAAACCGATAACCAAAGTCTAATCCGGGAGTTACCCCATAAGCCCATAAATCAATTTTGGCCCATTAGGCCCAATTAAACTTTAAAGGTCAATGAAGTCGCATTTGGGCTTTATGGATGCGGTTTAGGGCCCAATTGGATCCAACCAATTTTCATAAACCCAACTTTGTACAACAAAGCCCAATAAGCCCATTTACAACATTAAAGCCCAAATCCAATTTTAAGGCCCAATTATAATTAAATCACAAAGCCCAATTTCACAATTTAATTACATAAAGTGCATTACACAACCCAATTAAAATTTCTAAAATATCAATTAACATAACTAATCATGCTTAATTACCACAAAACATGTCCAACATATTTTGATCAAAAATCAAACCCAATTACATGCTATTGACTCTCGGCAATTTGGGGATTTAACGTCCGATTCGAGTTCAATCCAATTAATTCCACAATCGACATTAAATCATATTCCCGAATGATTTCCAACACATCCAATGATCAAAAATCCCAAGACATTATAGGGCTTCTAACTTTCGGCCAAGCTAAGTATTTTGGGGAAAAATATTCCAAACAATTTTTCAACAAATTGATCCAATCAATCATCATATAAAACACATTCAAGCATACTTAATCATCCAATTTCATAATTCATGCTCAAAATCAATTTTACCCAAATTTTAAGCCCTAAACATTTCATGCTCAAACCTTGCTCTAGATGTCATTGTTGGTTTCTATTAAGGCTTCAAGATCAATAATAAGCATGAAAACATGTGTGAATAACAATTGAGAAGTTAACGAATGATTTGACGCTTGATGCGACTAATGATTTGACGCTTGATTTGACTTGCGTGCCGCACTCGAATTCGAAATGCGAATGCCCTCGCAAATAATCTCGGGCTCGGGTTCGCTAATTCCAACTTAACGAATTTTCTGTTGCGTCGTAATTAAATGATTACGCCTAGCGAAATCACTATTCACGTCGCTAACGAATTAATTCTAAATTAATTGGTTCGCCCGAATTAAAATCTAATTTTAATTCCGCGTCGAAATCCAATTTCGTTTAATATATCAAATATATTAATTAATCGATTAATTCCAAATTAATCGTTATCTCTCTTTAATTGATATTTTATCCCAGATAAAATATCTCCGCAATTAATCCCAGATTAATTTACTCTCTCATCTAATTAATCCCAGATTAATTTAGAGTGCGAGTCATACGTCATCGGTGAATCTTTGGGAAACGACCCATGAGATCCCCAGATATGTTGGCAGTAAATTCGGTCGTCGGACTATCCGAACACGTAAGTACCTCGTACTACGTTTATACTAATTTACAAGACAAGGTTGGCCTCTAGCAAAGCGCCATGCATTCCCAATTCTCTGGAAATATCCTTACAGGAATAAAGGATCTATATCAGGCGTAGTATACGTAGTATTCCATATTTCTGTCCAGTATCGGATGATCACGTGCTAGGCCTGGGGCTGAAATTGTGTCTGCCCCGTACGAAGCACATATCGGATGTCTGGTAACTAGTCTCTATAATCGGATAAACCTGACCTTGTCATTTTATCTCGATAGCTGCAGCATTTAAGAGAACCAGTCCCGTATCCTATGTGACCATCATCTCCATATGACTGGAGTGACACTTTCGTCTTGACATCACACCCAACACACTAATATTCTCAATATACCCAGTATTGGAGTACACAGAACCTGTTAAAGCCCTGGACGACCGCAACCAAAGTATATTGATTGTCACAAGTATTAATGGTGCAAGTCTCAGGTTAAGACCAAATACACCTACCCTGATTTTGGACTTCCATAGACACATAGTCATACTACCAATGGAATTCCGAGGGGTTCTATCCAGAGCGAAGCTGTTTCCCGTACCATCGGTGAAACACAACCTCCTATTACACTTGCATGAGTATCCTATTCCCAAATATATGAGAACTATGCCATTGTGCCCTCACAACGCGCACAAGTGTAATACTAGTCTTTTACGCATTTATCGATGTCCAATCTTGATAATACTCTGACTAGGGATATTTAATGATTTATCATTCGTGGACTGATACTGTCTCATATCATTCTCCGTCCAGGAACAACTCATAGGGACCTCTCATCATTTATATATCTTGGTGATCTAATCACAAATGATAAGAGTGCAATCTCCTTTGTCACATAGTTAATTTGTACAACAACACCATGATCTGTACAAATAGTGACGCTATGGGTCATAATTGCCCAACAGAGTTGTGTAAGTATTTTGATGTGTACGAGTGTCATATAACATAAATTATGTTTTTCCATGTATACACTCATGAAATGACTTTGGGAACAATCGAAAAATTCTTTGAGATTCCTATACGAGATGGTACGATATTTCACTCCGGACAGTTCATAGTATTTGGATCATAACTTTCTCATACGAACTCTGAATTTTATGAATTTTATATCGTCGCAAAGATGAGATCGAGATATACACATTCCGTGTTGAATATTTTTCCAAATTCGAATCAAAATCAGGTTGAAAATACAGATCACAAATCTGGATGAATAGTATTCGTGGACCCATCTAGAAAACTCTCAAACTATCTCAAAAATTCTAATTTTTCCATTTTAAAATTTTATAAAATTAGCAAAATAGCCCTTTTATATATAAAGGACACTATTCATTAATCTCTAATTTTTTTAGAGAAATAGAGAGAGACGTGAGGATAAGAATAGAAGAAAAAAAAGAAGAAAAAAAAAAGGGAAAGAAAAGGAAGACCAACTCAAATCCTTCCATAACAAGATATGAGGGAGGAAAGCAATTAGGAGAGAGACTTGTAGGATAAAGAAAATCCATTTAAAAGAGATCATCGTAGGAACCAGAGTTTTCTTCAGTAAGTGAGTAATGCCAGCCAGATTCCAAATCAGTGAGTGAATCCATTTTCTTTTCAAGTTGATATTTACTTATTTGCTTTTGATTTGAGACTTATTTTTAAATATTTTAGGGCGTCAGCCGAGTTGATTTCAAATATTTTATGAATGAGAATGTTTTGAAAAGTATTGAGTTTAAAAACATAATTCTTATGATTTCGGGAGGCATGGGGAAAAACCCACCTCAGCTCCGACTTATTGAATTGAAGGATAGACATGTGCACATGTAGAGGACTGGGGGGACGGTGATACGTAACGCCCCTAGATCCTAGTTCAGGACTAGGGATGACAGATGCCCCTAGATCCTATTTCAGGGTCAGGCAGTAGTATAGATCCGCACTTATGGCTCTAGTTCAGTGGCTTGAGGGACGACGATACGTAACGCCACAAGACGACTATTTAGGCGTATGAGGGGACGACGATAGGTAACGCCCCCATGCATCAGGTTTTTCAGAGATAGATTCCAGTGACAGGTTTTCAGAGAAAAGGTTTTCAGAGATGCAGTTTTAAGAAATGAAAGTTTTACAAAAGAGTTTTAGAAAGAAAATTTGGTTTTACAGAACAGACTCAGAGTTTTGCAGACAGAAAAGTTTTTATAGAAAAGTTTTACAGAAAAGTGACGTATTCAGAAAAGAGTAGAGTTTTCAGAAAAATATAGTTTTATGGGGACAGTTTCGGTTTTAGAACCAAGAGTTTTCATAAAAGCACGTTTTCATTTTAATTGTCCACTTACTTAGATCGTTCAAACGATCTAACCGTCACTCCCAGTTTCTTTCTTTTGCAGGTTTACTCGAAGGACTAGCTCAGGAGGATGGATATTGATAGTAGTCACTAGGGTGTTCGGTCCACCAGGTCGAGTTAGAGATTGAGTTCAGTCAAGTCAAATAAAGTCTAGTTTCGGAAAATTGTATAATAAAATTGTGTATCAGTACTCATGTATAAAATTGTAAGATAATTGATGTTGAGTTTAAGTTATGTGTGTAACATTTTACATTCTATGTTAAGGTTTTGGGCAGTGGTCCCATACATGATATTATATTTGAAAAGAGTACTCATGTTGTTCATAGTTAGAAAGTTAGAGGCTTAGAGCGATAGTACGGCCTATTCCCTGCCGATAGCATCTCCCGGATTAGGGATGTTACACAAACCCTATTATCAAGTCTGATAAGATACTTTTGGAGCATCAAAGCATTAGAATAACACCTAGAGCACGGCAAGAACAAGTTCATCAACCGGTGTTGGAGATTGAAACCGAAGACTGCAAACGAGAGTTATTTCTTCCATTCCTTCTATACTTTAATCTTTATGTATTCTTGGCTTGTAAAAATGATTTGCTTGCATTTATTGAACACAATGAGTAGCTAAATCATTAATGTAGGGTTGTAATGGATCTTAAACACTTTTTTAATTAATTGGCATCTTCTTATTCTTTTGAGTTTGTTATATGGTTGTTTATTATTCTCTGTTTTTAAATGCATGTTCTATTGCTTGATCACCAATAGAATAGTCATAGTAAATCCTTAAGATTTCAAAAGAGGAAATTTGGGTTACCCGCGAGAATAATAGCGCGTGATCCATTTCTTTTGAATAGATTTCCATGAGGAATAGACATATACCTGCAAGACATACTGTTGGTTTCTGTTAAGGTCCCAAGATCAATAATAAGTATGAAATCATGTGTGAATAACAATCGAGAAGTTATGGAATACTCACAAAGATCGGTTCAGCGACGAGACAAGCAACAAAATCAACTTTCTGCCCTTGCAGTGGACTCGGCAGTGAGCAGATCTGCAGCCCTCCATTTTTTTTTTGAGCTCCTCGAACAAGCTCCAAGCTTCATCGAATAGTTCCTGGCTCATGGGTGGACTTCCCTATCACCTTCGCATGTCTCGTAAGTGTGCTAGCACTCAAGAAATTTGCCATAAATTTCCAACTCTTGCTTCCCACTCTCACGGTTTCAGAAACCAGAAAACATAAAGTTTAAGCCCTTTTGGGCGTGAAGAGAAAGAGATGAGAGAAAGAGAGAATTGTGTGATGTGTTCCAAATTTGTGTATCTTATACACAAATGTGAATTTCAAATTCATTTGGAATGAATTTGGCCTTTCAAAAGTCAAACAATTAAAAGCTCCAACCACTTCCATCACTCAATCCATCAAGTTGTCAAGTCACATCACTCAAAGTGACTAGTGATTTGACGTTTGATGCGACTAGCGATTTGACGCTTGATTTGACTTGCGTGCCGCACTCGAATTCGAAATGCGAATGCGCTCGCAAATAATCTCGGGCTCGGGTTCGCTAATTCCAAATTAACGAATTTTCCGTTGCGACGTAATTAAATGATTACGCCTAGAGAAATCAATATTCACGTCGCTAACGAATTAATTCTAAATTAATTCGTTCGCCCGAATTAAAATCTAATTTTAATTCCGCGTCGAAATCCAATTTCGTTTAATATATCAAATATATTAATTTATCGATTAATTCCAAATTAATCGTTATCTCTCTTTTAATGATATTTTATCCCAGATAAAATATCTCCGCAATTAATCCCAGATTAATTTTCTCTCTCTTCTAATTAATCCCAGATTAATTTAGAGTACGAATCATACGTCATCGGTGAATCTTTGGAAAGCGACCCATGAAATCCTCGGATATGTTGGCAGTAAATTCGGTCGTCGGACTATCCGCACACGTAAGTACCTTGTACTACGTTTATACCGATTTACAAGACAAGGTTGGCTTCTAGCAAAACGCCATGCCTTCCCAATTCTCCGGGAATATCTTTACAGGAATAAAGGATCTATATCAGGCGTAGTCTACGTAGTATTTCGTATTTCTGTTTAGTGTCGGATGATCACGTGCTAGGTCTGGGGCTAGAATTGTGTCTGCCCCGTACGAAGCACATGTCGGATGTCTGGTAACTAGTCTCTATAATCGGATAAACATGACCTTGTCATTTATCCCGATAGCTACAACATTTAAGAGAACCAGTCTGTATCCTACGTGACCATCATCTCCATATGACTGGAGTGACACTTCTGTATTGACATCACACCCAACACACTACGATTCTCAATATACCCAGCATTGGCTTACACAGAACCTGTTAAAGCCCTGGATGACCTCAACCAAAGTATATTGATTGTCGCAAGTATTAGCGGTGCAAGTCTCAGGTTAAGGCCAAATACACCTACCCTGATTTCAGATTTCCATAGACACATAGTCATACTACCAATGGAATTCTGAGGGGGTCTATCCAGAGTGAAGCTGTTTCCCGAACCATCGGTAAAACACAACCTCCTATTACACTTGCATGAGTATCCTATACCCAAATATATGAGAACTATGTCGTTGTGCCCTCACAACGCGCACAAGTGTAATACTAGTCTTTTACACATTTATCGATGTCCAATCTCGACAATGCTCTGACTAGGGATATTTAATGATTTATTTTTCGTGGACTGATACTGTCTCATATCATTCTCCGTCCAGGAACAAATCATAGGGACCTCTCATCATTTATACATCTAGGTGATCTAATCACAAATGATAAGAGTGCAATCTCATTTGTCACATAGTTAATTTGTACAACAACACAATGATCTGTACAAATAGTGACGCTATGTGTCATAATTGTCCATAATCTCCCACTTGGCCTATAGCCAGTCACTCGAGTGTCTTACACCCGAACTATGTACGGTTGGCTCAAACTGCTGAGAAAAGGCTTTCGTCAGCGGATTTGCATGATTATCATCTGATGCGATTTATTTGATCATCACATCGCCACGATGTATGATCCGAACGAATCAGATGAATTTCGAAGTATGTATCTGGATCGTTGATGAGACCATTAATTCTTTAGCCTGTGCTGATGCCTAGCTCAGCTGCTAACAGAATTATTTCTAATCTAATTAGATTTATTATCGAACCAGAAGGCTTCTATTGCCGCCTCAGCTGCAGCAATAACCCGCATTAGTTGTTTATTCGGTAACATTATCTTGCTAGGAAGATTTCCAGCTCACTGTTCCGTTATTCAAAATTTGTAGTACCGTTTGCGACTTATAGTCGTTTTATCAGTTAGGAAACTTGCTACAGTGATCTCAGTCACTTCAAGTTCTCCATCTCCTCAGATTAAGACAGCATCCTTAGATCTCTAAGATACTAACGGATGTTCTTAACATCAATCCATTGACTATCACTTGGATTGGCCTGATTGTGACTCCATATGCTCAAAGCGTATGAGACAGCAGGTCACGTACATTTTTCAATGTACATTTCTCGGAGAGTTTTCTCGAAAGCCAAGCTTTCGCCGATTGTTATTATGGGAATATCATTTCCAAGAAATGACATATTATCATTATTTATAGGATAGCTACTGTCAGTGCGCTCCCACTAACCTTCTTATATACACAAGAATCATTTCGTTTTGAATTAAATCATAAACTATTATGATTACATCAAAACGATAATTCCAAGAACTTAATGCTTGTTTCAATCCAAACATGGATCGAATAACCTGCAAACCTTGTTTGCTAGTTTTGGGTACGACAAAACCGTCACGATGTTTTAAACATCCTCCAAAAGGTTTCCTTTTCAGGAAAGCGATTTTCCCGTTAAGCTGACATATTTCATCTATGAAACATGCAGCATTAGCAAGCATTATCCAAATGGATTAACCGTGGCAACAGATAAAAGGTTGAATCGTAATCAACACAATGTTGATAACGATACCTTTCCGCTACAAGCATAGCTTAGTACATTGGTATGTTGCCTTCCATGTATGTCTTCCTTGAAGACTTATATAGTACCAGTAGGCACAATGCCTTGCGGTACATCAACTAGTATCCAAACATAGTTGATATACATGGATCCATTTCAGATTATATGGCACTTTGCCATAATATGGAGTCGATACCTTGTATCACTTCCTCATACATAGTCAGTTGGTATACCTCAAAAGATTGACATCTTTTATGAGGTGAGATCAGAAACCCATACCTCAGGTTATTTTCTGACTCTCTCCGACTTACGCGGTTCTTGTGTATTCGAAGATTAATGGCAATAGTTTCATCCTTGATGAACTATTTATGTTCCATTCAGATTCGGTGCCTTGAATAGTATTACTCTGATTTTTCATCGAGTTTTACTATCCTCCCACTTACCACTGCATATCGGTATTCCTCTTAGGAAAACCGCATGGCGAGCAACAATCCAATTGTTCTCTTGTGAGTTGTATAAGTACAATACTTATGGTATCCCTAGGATAACCTACATTTGGCACTTATCCAATTTGGGTTCTAGTTTGGTATCATCCAAACATATGCCTAGCATACCCAAATTATCAGGAATGAGAAACCCGGTTTCTTTCCCGTTCATATCTAATATGATATCTGTCAAACAGATTTTAATGGAACCTTATTCTAAATAAGTTCTACACTGTTAATGCTTATCCGTGATGAAAATGGTAGCTCAGAGCGACTCATGATTAACCTTATCATGTCCAACAAAATTCGGTTACTCAAGTTCAGACACACCGTCAGGATGACGTGTTCCGGGAGGAGTCCTCATTTGAAAGAATACTATACTCTTTCAAGTATATGAGAAACTTATTTCTTAAGTAATTTCCATTACGGTCTTACCGTGACGGTTGATACTTTAGCCGATCTGTTTGTCTATTTCGTGTCGAAACTTTAAAGTTTTGATTTGTGTTCTTCAAAAGAAACACATAACCATAACGCGATGCCACATCCGTAAGGTCACAAAATATTCATATCCATATCTAGCCTAGCTAAACATGGGCCCACTTGCTTCACTATGAACTAGGGCTAACAGATCGGTGGCAGTTTCACTTTTACCAAGTAAATAGTGTTTTAGGCATTTTGCCCAATAAACTAGATTCGTAGACTTTATTTGAAAAGAATCAAATTAGTCCGAGTACCCACTCTTCAAAAGTTTGGATATACGAGTTGTTTAATTATGTCCCAGACAACAATGCCACAATATGTTTCTTCTGATCAAATCAGTTCGAGCTATTTGTTTGTCATGTTAAACGTTTGAGATTTTATTTATATTCAAAATATAAATTATGTTATTCACATCTAATGTATATATCTCAATATCATCCTTATATAAAAAAACACTTTAGTGTTCTAAACACTGATATAGAGATAATGTATCTAGTCAAACTAGTTACATTATTAACAGTTTCCAAATTTAGGTACACACCCGAAGGTGGTTCCTAAACTTAGGTATCTACGGTTAAAACAGCGACTTTCGTCCCGTTTCCAATTCACAGATAAATCTCTATTGAAGTCAGTATCCTGTTCAAAACAGATTCTGAACATCAATACATATATATGTACCACACTAAGTATTTAAAATCTAATTTTAATACTAGTAGTGAACATAATATGACAAACATATATGAAGTCAGAGCCTTGCTCGTTCTTCAATTCCTTCATGTCTGCTTTGTCCAAACGGCAGTCACGCTTCCGCGATCCCGTTTGCCACATTTAAGGCAGACATTTTGGGATATGTCCTTTATCTTCCCAGAAGACTTATAATGATTTTGCCTTTGCCCTTTTCAACACTCCTTGAGAATAGTCATTAATTCTCCAAGAGTTATTTATTGCAATTTGGTACTTCTAAAATTCTAAGGATAGATTCTTTCAAGATCCTTCAATTTTATTATCATACTTTAAGGATCTAATCCTTAGTTCTGATCAAGAAATTAATGAGTCTACTGCGACAAGCTTAATGGATTAAGCACTAAAGTTATCATTACATAAATCTTCCAAAGATTATGCTCGACTATTTGCTTAACTCCGGGCTTAGGCATAATACGTTATTTTATCAAATAAAGTAACTTATTATTCTCCAGGACCATCCTGAAATTTATTCCCAATTTGAAAATTAAACCATTTAAATATATTTTCCTTAGGATTATGTATTAAACGTCAATCTTTCAATTTATCTTGATTTTAATAGTCCAACTATTTAATCAACGATTAAGGTACTATTTATTATAATGATTACAATAGTCCAACTATTAATCAACTATAATTTAATAGATTAAAATCAATTATATTGATTACTATAAGCCAATTATAAAATCAACTATAAATGAATAGTTTGAATATAGTCCAACTATTTATTAAAAACAACATTTTAAATATAGTCCAACTAACATTTAATTTATTTGACGAATGATATTTGAATGAGCGCGTATGGCAAGTAATTAAACGAATATTGCAAATTCAATTCTTGCCTCCCACTATTTTTCAGCGAGCCTCTAACCCTCTATCGAGTACTCGGGAAACTGTGTTTCCTAGTGGGCTATGATCCCGTTAAATATCACACAATCTTGACTTTGGCCAACAAATTATATGATAATTAACTAGGTAGATCTCTAAGATCGATTGGATCCAATCCAATTCCTAGATCCGGTAGGGGGACATCCAAGTCTGAAACATATATCTTATATATGCCAATACATCCAATGTATTATCTAACCTTTTTCCTCTGAATCAACTAAGCATTGGCTTTGGAACAACAAACTTAGTGATCCCAGTTAAGCGCGATCCATTGACCATGGAAAGCTTCGTAATCAATGTCGATGGACAAGAAGTGGTATTGACTTTGGCCAACAAACCATAACTTGGACAAGACACCAATATGTAACAAAGCCTTCGTGATTCAAACACATCCTCGACGGACAAAGACCTTGACTTTGGCCAACAAGCCAATGCCAGTCTCGGATCTTGAGTGAGAATCACTCAATGGAAGGAAAGACGCTTAATATTTTGCGAGGGTTTTTCGAGTGCAAATGGGCAATTAATTTATTATCTTTGTTAATGTCTCATCATCATACACCCTTAAACATGCATTATAAACACATAATAAAGCGCGTATAATTAAAGTAATAATGATATGCGGATGGATACTTTACACATTGATCCTAGATCAAATCTCTCTCTTTCTCTCTCCCGCTAGCACATGTATTACTTCTACCCCTTACACTACACTTCTAAAGAAACTTCATTTACATTGAGGGGAATAGGTGAGAAGAGAATACAAAGAATAGAGAGGTAATAAGGCTGGACACGCAGGTCTAATTAATAAATCAAATTTATTACAACAATTTCTAAAATTGTCCCACCCATCTAAAATCCATCCGATATACACTATTCATGCATCGCAACCATGTATTCACACAAGCATGTTATCAATCAATCTAATCAATTAATTAATATGATAATTAGTGATCATCCAATGTTAAAACAACGATTTGATTTTGTTCGAGTCAAACTCGTTTTTACGAATA
The DNA here is from genome assembly GCA_019454045.1 of Zanthoxylum bungeanum. Taxonomy (NCBI): domain Eukaryota; kingdom Viridiplantae; phylum Streptophyta; class Magnoliopsida; order Sapindales; family Rutaceae; genus Zanthoxylum; species Zanthoxylum bungeanum. Next base: position 17,305 of record SKCR01037433.1, read on the forward strand.
AGTACTCAAAGTACGAATTCTCGAATAAATTAAACTACATCATTAAATCCAATTTAATATGCATTCAATTCTAATTCGCTATTTAATTCCAAATAAATACTACACTTTATTAACGAACTTTTACGAGTTAAATTCCAAATTTAATCGTTACGGGTCTCAAAGCCCGATTAACGTCCAACGTCAATTTAATTTAAGTCCAATGGGCTTTTAATTAATTTCTTAAGGCGTGGAATTTTGGTCAACTCGGGTCAAATCGATAACCAAAGTCCAATCCGGGAGTTACCCCATAAGCCCATAAATCAATTTTGGCCCAATAAAAACTTTAAAGGTCCATTAAGTCGCATTTGAGCTTTATGGATGCGATTTTGGGCCCAATTGGATCCAACCAATGTAGCTTAAACCCAACTTTGTACAACAAAGCCCAATTAGCCCAATTACAACATAAAAGCCCAAATCCAATTTTAAGGCCCAATTCAATTAAATTGCCAAATTCCAAATTTCCAATTTAATTACCTAAAGTGCATAACATGATTAATCACCCAAATTAACATTTCTAAAACATCAATTAACACAACTAATCATGCTCAATTACATCATCACATGTTCAACACATTTTGATTAAAATCAAACCCAATACATGTTCATCAAGGTCTCGGCAATTAGGGTTTTTGTCCAATTCAAAAATTCAATCCAATTAATTTTCAAATCAACAATCCCAACATGATTCTAACTCATCCAATGAATCAACAAATCAAAATTCCAAGACATTAGGGCCATGTCACCATTCGGCCAACACAAGCATTTGGGGGAAAAATTGTTCCAAACCATTTTCTTGAAATTGATCCAATCAAACTTCAATTCAAACACATTTAAGCATATTCATTCATCCAATTTCACAAAATCATGCTCAAAATGATTTTACCCAACTTTTAAGCCCTAAACATTTCATGCTCAAACCTTGCTCTAGATGCCATTGTTGGTTTCTATTAAGGTCCCAAGATCAATAATAAGCATGAAATCATGTGTGAATAACAATCGAGAAGTTGCGGAATACTCACAACGATCGGTTGAGCGACGCAGTAAGCAACAAAATCAACTTTCTACCCTTACAGTGGACTCGGCAGTGAGCAGATCTGCAGCCCTCCATTTTCTATTTTTGAGCTCCTCGAACAAGCTCCAAGCTTCGTCGAATGGTTCCCGGCTAATGGGTGGACTTCCCTATCACCTTCGCATGTCTCGTAAGTGTGCTAGCACTCAAGAAATTTGCCACAAATTTCAAACTCTTGCTTCCCACTGATCACGGTTTCAGAAACCAGAAAACAGAAAGTTTAAGCCCTTTTGGGCGTGAAGAGAAAGAGATGAGAGAAAGAGAGAATTGTGTGATGTGTTCCAAATTTGTTTATCTTATACACAAATGTGAATTTGAAATTCATTTGGAATGAATTTGGCCTTTCAAAAGTCAAATAATTAAAAGCTCCAACCACTTCCATCACTCAATCCATCAAGTTGTCAAGTCACATCACTCAAAGTGACTAGTGATTTGACGCTTGATGCGAATAGCGATTTGACGCTTGATTTGACTTGCGTGCCACACTCAAATTTGAAATGCGAATGCGCTCGCAAATAATCTCGGGCTCGGGTTCGCTATTTCCAAATTAACGAATTTTCCGTTGCGACGTAATTAAATGATTACGCCTAGCGAAGTCACTATTCACGTCACTAACGAATTAATTCTAAATTAATTCGTTCGCCCAAATTAAAATCTAATTTTAATTCCACGTCGAAATCCAATTTCGTTTAATATATCAAATATATTAATTTCTCGATTAATTCCAAATTAATCGTTATCTCTCTTTTAATGATATTTTATCCCAGATAAAATATCTCCGCAATTAATCCCAGATTAATTTTCTCTCTCTTCTAATTAATCCCAGATTAATTTAGAGTGCGAGTCATACATCATCGGTGAATCTTTGGGAAGCGACCCATGAGATCCCCTGATATATTGTAAGTAAATTCGGTCGTCGGACTATCCGCACACGTAAGTACCTCGTACAACGTTTATACCGATTTACAAGACAAGGTTGGCTTCTAGCAAAGCAACATGCCTTCCCAATTCTCCGAAAATATCCTTACAGGAATAAAGGATCTATATCAGGCATAGTATACGTAGTATTGCGTATTTCTGTCCAGTATCGGATGATCACGTGCTAGGCCTGGGGCTGGAATTGTGTCTGCATTGTACGAAGCACATGTCGGATGTCTGGTAACTAGTCTCTATAATCGGATAAACATGACCTTGTCATTTTATCCCGATAGCTGCAGCATTTAAGAGAACCAGTCCTATATCCTACGTGACCATCATTTCCATATGACTGGAGTGACACTTTTGTCTTGACATCACACCCAACACACTACGATTCTCAATATACCCAGCATTGGCATACACATAACTGTTAAAGCCCTGGACGACCTCAACCAAAGTATATTGATTGTCGCAAGTATTAGCGGTGCAAGTCTCAGGTTAAGACCAAATACACCTACCCTGATTTCGGACTTCCATAGACACATAGTCATACTACCAATGGAATTCTGAGGGGGTCTATCCAGAGCGAAGCTGTTTCCCGTACCATCGGAAAAACACAACCTCCTATTACAATTGCATGAGTATCCTATACCCAAATATATGAGAACTATGTCGTTGTGCCTTCACAACGCGCACAAGTGTAATACTAGTCTTTTACGCATTTATCAATGTCCAATCTCGACAATGCTCTGACTAGGGATATTTAATGATTTATCCTTCGTGGACTGATACTGTCTCATATCATTCTCAGTCCAGGAACAAATCATAGGGACCTCTCATCATTTATACATCTAGGTGATCTAATCACAAAAGATAAGAGTGCAATCTCATTTGTCACATAGTTAATTTGTACAACAACACAATGATCTGTACAAATAGTGACGCTATGGGTCATAATTGTCCAACACATACGTGAAATTACCTACAAGTACTAGCGACAGCAATACTATATTCCCAAGAGGGGGTGAATTGGGTTATCGCCAATAAATATGGAATTAATAAATCTTTGCCGATTTTAGCTCTTATAACCAATTGAGAACTTAGGTTAATTTTCTCTATTTCAATAAATAACTTATATGCAAGTTTTCTATTCAACACACATAAATATAAATAAACTTACAAAAAATAAAAGTATAAGGATAGAGAAAACAACACCGAGATTTATAGTGGTTCGGCCAAATGTGCGTATGTCCACTCCCTCAAGCCGCGCTTGAAGATTTCCATTAAAAGCGAGTTTCCGTGGCTCACCCGCAACCAAGTTCTTAATGAATAGGTTCACTCCAAACCTTTAGACTTTGAGTTTTCTACGTTGGCTCACTCACAAATCTTTACAACTACCCTAACAATGGGATTTCACAAACCGCAAGTGTTTTAGATATGAAATTGTAAAACACACTTAGGCACTCACAAATATAAAAAAGATTGTGTGAGTTACAAACTCAAGTGATCTAAGCTCACTACTAAATGTATAGAAGGTGTAGTGTGTGAGCTTGAGAGTGTTTGATTACGAAGGTGTGCTAACTCTCTTGTTTTTGCCTTGGAGAATGTGTATGAAGATTGTATCTCAAGTCTCTAACCTTGGCAAAAAGAATTGGGGTTCATATATATAGAAAATGAAAAACATCCCCAACAGACACTGCTGAGACCGGTATGCCGGTCTCTGCTGATCAGTATGTGGGTTTCCAACGGGCAATATAGCCGTTAGGAGAATCCAGCCGTTAGACCGGTATGGTAACCGGTATGAGGATCGGTATGGTCCGTACCGGTTCTAGAGACTGTGCACAATGAAGAGTTTGATCGGTATGATGACCGGTTTAGGTCATGCCGGTTCCACTAAGGGAACTAGCCGTTGGGCTCACCGATATGGAGACCGGTTTGGTTTGTGCTGGTTCCAGTGGCCATGAATTCAATAGGTTCACCGGTATGGGACCGGTAAGGTCTGTGCCGGTTCCAGTGAGTGTGTAAAATAGAGCATCTCACCGGTATGGACACCGGTAAGAGACCGGTATGCCGGTCCCCGTACCAAAAATACAGATATGAAAGTTTTAATGCATTTTGTACATGAACCTAATGCATCTAAATGAATGTGCATGTTTCCTATGAGCTTAGTCACTTGAATATACAATTTACATTATAATTAGAGCCTTAAGCTAAGACTTCGCAAGATTATCTTCGATTTGCTGCTAGTCTTCACATTCTCGCTCTTCACCACGTATGCTTCAACATCTTTTTGTATTGACTCACATTTGTGTGTCAAAGACTTCATTCTCGTTGACGTTATCAAAATCCATTATGCGACTAAGTCGCTAATAATCTCCATTTTTTTGATGATGGCAACCCCTTAAAACTTGTGAGCTTCTATAAGTCCAAATGTTGACGATTTTGCTCCCCCTCAATATAAGCTCCCCCTCAATGTGTGATTGTCTTTAAAATAGCTCTATTAGACTTAGACAAACACATTAGTACAATTACTCTCCCTTAAACCAAGGGTGAGGGTAAAACAAGTTTTAATCTCATTCTAATGATTCCCCCCCCCCCTTTGGCATTATTAAAAAGTGGAGAAGCAAAAATTTAAATCTAAATGAGATTCCAATTATATATGTGCATGAAATAATGATGCCAAAATTTAAAAATATGCACATTCGGCATTTCTCCCTTTTTTGCCATAATATGTAGAAATCATGTATAATGCATTTTTCAAAAGTTAGATTCTAATGAATACCATTTGAAATATAAAATCATCTTAAGCATGATTTCTCCCAAAATTTGATACCAATTAAAATAAATCAATACATTTCATGATACCAATTAATAAATAATTAAATATCCATGCTTTTCATTATACCAATGGACACTTATGTCAATATACATGCATTTTATTTTCATTCAAATATGTTATATGACAAAAGCATTTTCAATGCAAATCAATCAAGTAATCACTATATTGCATTTAACTCAATAAATTTAATGTGATACCAATTGATATGAAAATGGGTTTAAATGTGTGATAAAGGCATTTAATGATATCAAATGAAAATCGATACCAATAGAAGTTTGATTACATTTCCTAATCATTTGTATGCTTCAAAAATATATTTTTACCAATTTGGAATGAGCATACATACACAAGTTAGAGGAAACGATACCAATGTTTCCGTGAATACAGATTTTACCTTTACCGTTGCGATTCCTCATTTCTTTTAGCATTTGGGATCAATTTGTAGTTCTCTTTAAGATCCATTCCCAAAGCTCCCCCTACAAATTTATCAAATACAATTGGTACCCAAACTTTATTGGGTCCATGGGGGTTAATTTTTATTCCTAAAGGAATCCATGCATTTTTAATCACATTCTTGTTCATGCATTCAAAAAATTTATGTCCTTTTTCATTACATGCATGACATGTGACATTTTCATTGATAGCATTTTTAGCATGAGAATCGGATGCCTTAACAAAATAATTTCTCAAAACTTTTTCTTAACGTAAGGCTTATATCCTAATCATTCTCTTTTAAATGCACAATTTTGGGATCCAATAAGAATATTAAAATTTTTATGTCCCAATGTGAATTTACTAACAATGGTTTGTAAATCTATAACCTTAGTGTTTAATAAAACATTTTCATTTAACATAGATTCGCAATCGCATGTTTTTGAGCTAGATGACATGTTGGATATGACATTTTCAAGTTCTAGCTTTTTAACCTTTAAACATGCATTTTCATCATTCAAGCATGCAATTTCTTTTTCATGTTTGGCTTTTAAGCATATAATCTCATTATCTAAAACATGAAATTTATCCATACAAGATGCATGATCATTTTTAAGTGATGAATGCTCATTTTTAACAATTTTAAGTTTTTGTTTAAGCATCTCACACAACTCATTTAAGCCATTAAAAGCATTAAGTAAATCATCATAGTCTTGAGAGTTGTGTACCTCTTCTTCTTCACTTTCAAAGAAGAAATCCTCATCCTCGATAGCCATGAATGCTAGATTTGTTATTTCTTGGACCTATTCCTCCTCGGATGAGCTTGAGTCGCTATCGCTCCAAGATGAAGTAGCTTTCATTGCCTTTTTCTTTAATTTTCCTTTCATTTTTCTCAATGGACATTCGATATCTATATGACCCGATTTGTTGCATTCATAATAAACAATTTTCTTGTTCTTCCACGGCCATTTTTCTTCTTTCTTTTCATCCGTCTTTGATTTTCCTTTAAGCTTTGCGGATTTGAGAGGTTTCTTTACTTTATTGGTTATTATTGACAATCCAGCATCGCTATCATCTTCTTCACTTGAGCTTGAATCATCTTTTTTTCTTGCTTTCAAGGTAAGATTCTTCTTTGTTCTCTTCTCATCTTCCTCCTTTTGATCCATCTTGATCTCCAATTCATACACAAGCAATTTTCCGTCCAAATCATCAATCTTCAAAGTGTTCATGTCATTTGCTTCTCTAATGGAGGAGGTGTAGCTTCTAAATTCCATTGAGAGTGATCTTAGAATTTTCTTCACTTGATCGGATGGCCCAATGACACTTCCCAAAACACCCAAGTGGTTTATGATGATTATGAACCTCGAAATCATATGATCATTTTCTTCCCAGGATTCCATCTTGAAATTATCCAATTCGAACATAAACCGATTGATCTTGGATTCTTTCACTTGGCTTGTGCCCTCGTTGACCATTTCCAAAGACTTCAATAAATCATATGCATTTCCACATTCCGGAAGCTTGCTTACTTGATCCCGATCAATGGCACATAGAAGTTGGTTGAGTGCCTTAGTATTTTGTGAGGCTATTTTCAAATCCTCATTATCCCATTCTAGAGTAGGCTTTGGAATATCAACCTCATTATCATCCTTTTTCGTTGGCACTTTTGCACCCCGTGTAATTACCAAATATGATTGCGGATCAACGGTAAGAAGATAATTCAACATCCTTATTTTCCAATAATTGTAATCCGTTCCGGTGTAAAACGGAGGTCTAGTTGTTGAAAATCCTTCGTCAAGCTTTGAAGAGTTGCTTGTAGAAGTCATGATCTATTCTCGGACGGTTAAGTCTTGTAGAGAATACCTCGCTCTGATACCAACTGAAATTACCTACAAGCACTACCGACATCAATACTATATTCGCAAGAGAGGGTGAATTGGGTTATCGTCTATAAATGCGGAATTAATAAATCTTTGTCGATTTTAGCTCTTATAACCAATTGAGCACTTGGGTTAATTTTCTCTATTTCATTAAATAACCTATATGCAAGTTTTATATTCAACACACATAAATATAAATAAACTTGCAATAAATAAAAGTATAAGTATAGAGAAAACAACACTGAGATTTATAGTGGTTTGGCCAAATTTGCCTACGTCCACTCCTTCATGCCGCGCTTGAAGATTTCCACTAAAAGTGATTTTTTATGGCTCACCACAACCAAGAGTTTTAACGACTAGGTTCACTCCAAACCCTTACACTTTGCGTTTTCTACGTTGGCTCACTCACAAATCTTTACAACTACCCAAATAATGGGATTTCACAAACCGCAAGTGTTTTATATATGAAATTATAAAACACACTTGGACACTCACAAAAATAAAGAAGATTGTGTTAGTTGCAAACCCAAGTGATCTAAGATCAATACTAAATGTATAGAAGGTGTAGTGTGTGAGCTTGAGAGTGTTTGATTATGAAGGTGTGATAACTCTCTTGTTTTTTCCATAGAGAATGTGTATGAAGATTGTATCTCAAGTCTCTAACCTTGGCAAAAAGAATTGGGGTTCATTTATATAGAAAATAAAAAGCATCCCCAACAGACACTGCTGAGACTGGTATGCCGGTTTCCAATGGTAATATAGTCGTTAGGAGAATCCAGCCGTTAGACTGGTATGGTAACCGGTATGAGGACCGGTATGGTCCGTTCCGGTTCCAGAGAGTGTGCACAATGAAGAGTTTGACTAGTATGGTCACCGGTATGATGACTGGTTTAGGTCATGCCGGTTCCACTAAGGGAACTAGTCGTTGGGCTCACCAGTATGGGACCGGTATGGAGACCGGTTTGGTTTGTGCTGGTTCCAGTGGCAATGCATTCAATAGGTTCACAGGTATGGTGACCGGTAAGGTCCGTGCCGGTTCCAATAAGTGTGCAAAACAGAGCATCTCACCGGTATGGACACCGATAAGAGACCGGTATGCCGGTCTCTGTACCAAAAATGCAGATATGAAAGTTTTAATGCATTTTGTACATGAACCTAATGCATTTAAAGCAATGTGCAAGTTTCCTAAGGGCTTAGGCACTTGAATATACAATTCACATTACAATTAGAGCCCTAAGCTAAGAGTTCGTAAGATTACCTTCGATTTGCCGCTAGTCTTCACATTCTCGCTCTTCACCACATATGCTTCGACATCTTTTTGTATTGACTCACATTTGTGCGTCGAAGACTTCATTCTTGTTGACATCATCAAAATATTTTATGCGGCTAAGTCGCTAAAAATCTCCCTTTTTTGATGATGGCAACCCCTTAAAACTTGTGAGCTTCTAGGAGTCCAAATGTTGAGGATTTTGGTCCCCCTCAATATAAGCTCCCCCTCAATGTGTGATTGTCTTTAAAATAGCTTTATAAGACGTAGACAAACACATTAGTACAATTACTCCCTCTTAAACCAAGGGTGAGGGTAAAACAAGTTTTAATCTCATTCTAATGATTTCTCCCCCTTTGACATTATCAAAAAGTGGAGAAGCAAAAATTTAAATCTAAATGAGATTCCAATTACATATGTGCATGAAACAATGATGCCCAAATTTAAAAATATACACATTCGACATTTCCCTTTTTTTGCCATAATAGGATTGCGGATCAACGGCAAGAAGATAAGTCAACATCCTCATTTTCCAATAATTGTAATGTGTAAAACGAAGGTCTAGTTGTTAAAAATCCTTCGGTAATATTTGAGGAGTTGCTTGTAGAAGCCATGATCTATTCTCGGACGGTTAAGTCTTGTAGAGAATACCTCGCTCTGATAACAACTGAAATTACCTACAAGCACTAGCGACAACAATACTATATTCCCAAGATATGGGGTGAATTGAGTTATCGCCTATAAATGCAGAATTAATAAATATTTACCGATTTTTGCTCTTATAACCAATTGAGCACTTAGGTTAATTTTATCTATTTCAATAAATAACCTATATGCAAGTTTTCTATTCAACACACATAAATATAAATAAACTTGCAATAAATAAAAGTATAAGGATAGAGAAAACAACACCGAGATTTATAATGGTTCGGCCAAATGTGCCTACGTCCACTCCCTCAAGCTGCGCTTGAAGATTTCCACAAAAGTGAGTTTCTGTGGCTCACCCGCAATCAGAATTTTAGCGACTAGGTTCACTCCAAACCCTTACACTTTGAGTTTTCTACGTCGGCTCACTCACAAACCTTTACAACTACCCAAACAATGGGATTTCACAAACCGCAAGTGTTTTAGATATGAAATTTAAAAACACACTTGGGCACTCACAAATATAAATAAGATTGTGTAATTTGAAAACCCAAGTGATCAAATCCGTATTCACTTTTCCCAAAGCACCCAAGTGATCTAAGATTGTGTATTCACTTGGGTTTTCAAATCCGTATTCACTTTTCCCAAAGCACCCAAGTGGTTTATGATGATTGTGAACCTCAAAATCCTACGATCAATTTCTTCCCCGGATTCCATCTTGAAATTATCCAATTCGCACATAAACCGATTGATCTTGGATTCTTTCACTTGGTTTGTGCCCTCGTTGACCATTTCCAAAGATTTCCATAAATCATATGCATTTCCACATTCCGGAATCTTGCTTACTTGATCTCGATCAATGGCACATAGAAGTTGGTTGAGTGCCTTAGCATTTTGTGAGGCTATTTTCAAATCCTCATTATCCCATTCTAGAGTAGGCTTTGGAATATCAACCCCATTGTCATCCTTTTTCGTTGGCACTTTTACACCCCGTGTAATTACCAAATAGGATTACGGATCAACGACAAGAAGATAATTCAACATCCTCATTTTCCAATAATTGTAATCCGTTCCGGTGTAAAACAGAGGTCTAGTTGTTGAAAATCCTTCGGCAAGATTTGACGAGTTGCTTGTAGAAGCCATGATCTATTCTCGGACGGTTAAGTCTTGTAGAGAATACCTCGCTCTGATACCAACTGAAATTACCTACAAGCACTAGCAACAGCAATACTATATTCCCAAGAGGGGGTGAATTGGGTTATCGCCTATAAATGCGGAATTAATAAATCTTTGCCGATTTTAGCTCTTATAACCAATTGATCACTTAGGTTAATTTTCTCTATTTCAATAAATAACCTATATGTAAGTTTTCTATTTAACACACATAAATATAAATAAACTTGCTATAAATAAAAGTATAAGGATAGAGAAAACAACACCGAGACTTATAGTGGTTCGGCCAAACGTGCCTACGTCCACTCCCTCAAGCCGCGTTTGAAGATTTCCAGTAAAAGCGAGTTTCTGTGGCTCACCCGCAACCAAGAGTTTTAGCGACTAGGTTCACTCCAAACCCTTACACTTTGAGTTTTCTACGTTGGCTCACTCATAAATCTTTACAACTACCCAAACAATGGGATTTCACAAACCGCAAGTGTTTTAGATATGAAATTATAAAACACACTTGGACACTCACAAATATAAAGAAGATTGTGTTAGTTGCAAACCCAAGTGATATAAGCTCACTACTAAATGTATAGAAGGTGTAGTGTGTGAGCTTGAGAGTGTTTGATTATGAATGTGTGATAACTCTCTTGTTTTTGCCTTAGAGAATGTGTATGAAGATTGTATCTCAAGTCTCTAACCTTGGCAAAAAGAATTGGGGTTCATTTATATAGAAAATGAAAAGCATCCACAACAGACACTACTGAGACCGGTATGCCGATTTCCAACGGTAATATAGTCGTTAGGAGAATCCAGCCGTTAGACCGGTATGGTAACCGGTATGAGGACCGGTATGGTCCGTGCCGGTTCCAGAGAGTGTGCACAATGAAGAGTTTGACTAGTATGGTCACCGGTATGATGACTAGTTTAGGTCATGCCGGTTCCACTAACTAGCCGTTGGGCTCACCGGTATGGGACCGGTATGGAGACCGGTTTGGTTTATGCTGGTTCCAATGGCCATGCATTCAATAGGTTCACCGGTGTGAGACTGGTAAGGTCCGTGCCGGTTCCAGTGAGTGTGCAAAACAAAGCATCTCACCGATATGGACACCGATAAGAGACCGGTATGCCGGTCTCTATACCAAAAATGCATATATGAAAGTGTTAATGCATTTTGTACATAAACCTAATGCATATAAATGAATGTGCATGTTTCTTATGAGCTTAGGCACTTGAATATACAATTCACATTATAATTAGAGCCCTAAGCTAAGACTTCGCAAGATTATCTTCGATTTGCCGCTAGTCTTCACATTCTCGCTCTCACTCTCACACATACGACATTCTTTTTTTTGTATTGACTCGTATTTGTGCGTCGAAAACTTCATTCTCGTTGACGTCATCAAAATTCATTATGCGACTAAGTCGCTAACAATACGTAGCCAATATTAGAACTTGATCTTAATGGATTTGATTTAAGTTAGTTAACGTAGACATATAGTTAATTGACTTAATCTGAATATTTCTAAATGACCATCGAAAGAGGCTTATAGATAGTTTAGTATTCTATGTTAATAATCCATAACAACAACCCAACAAAATGAAAAGTACATGAACCCATTTGTTTATGTGCTTAGGTGAAGTTACAACCCTAAATTCTTCTATCACATAAGATTTTCCAAAAGTTGTTCGTTTGCTCTTTAATTAGTCTTTTAGTTAATTATGTTTCATTAAATCTCTCCCTCAACCAATTGTTTAGCTTTAATTAAGTTAGTTTTAGTGTTAATAACAGGAGTAATAAATCATTGTCGGTATGCAATTCGACATATTATCATTATATTACTTGAGCGATACGTGCGCTTGCGTGCGATAGTAAAATCACGATGAATAACCGAAAAAATTAACTGGTCAGATCATTGTTCTTAAACTTGTAAATAAGCATGCGATCAAATACATTTAAATGAGTTGACAATTAAAGTAACAAGTAGATTTGGATTTTACTCATAAGTTCTTGGCAAAATCATCATCATTAGAAATTTAGAACCAAGGTGAACCCCCGTCTCTTATGATGGATTATACATATCGTTCTTTGATGATTTCTTGCTCGACAGTCGACATTTACTAGGTTACGAAACAGCTGGATAAGATGTGTATAATTAGTGATTACAAAATCCTGCTGGCCAAAGCTCATTTGATCAACGTAGCATGTTCATATGCATAGCTTTGTTTTCAAGTTCGGAGACAGATCCTCGTGGCACATCACGAAACCAACTAAGTTGGGGTAAAATTTGATTTTTATAAAAAAATAAGAGATACTCTCCATTTTAATGGAATCAAATCAAAATTATCTCATTGATAAACTATATTTTTTAATTTATAAAATACATTTTAATAAAATTTCAGATTGAGTGCGGACGATTGCCCCCACTCATATGAATGCGACTCTGTCACTGCATCAAGTAAACTTTCGATAATAATTTATACGCCAAAACAGGGAGAATTTTTTTTGGAATATTTGTATTATCTTGAGAAGGTCGTGTTAACGCAGTGATTAATTATAAATTTGTTATCCGTTTGATCACGCATGTTATGTGCATAGTCTGGATTCTTCATTTGTAATTTAGAGTTGATTTCATTCTTCGATGCCTACTAGGCAAGGGGACGGCAAGAACAAGCCTTGAAAAAATCACAAGTCTAGTTTGATGTCCACTATAGAAATTATCAAACACAACAGACAGAGAAGTGTTATGTAATTAACGAAAGAAAAGACTTGCATCAAATATCTTCCTTATAAAGCACTATAAATTCTCCAACTTTTAATATCTTTATCAGCACCTTAGCCATGACCAAAAGAATTTCTCCTCATGTGATTTTGAACCATGCATTGCCTTGGCTACTGTTGTTGTTACTGGGTAGCAGTAATGCACAGTCAAGAAATGAAGACTACCAGACATACATCGTTCACATGGACCATTCTCACAAGCCATCATCTTTCTTAACCCACGAGTCATGGCACCTGTCGGTCCTAAAGTCAGTGTCATATCTTGCTGATCACAAGAAAATGTTGTTATATTCCTACAACCATGTAATGTATGGGTTCAGTGCCAGGCTTACACCTTCCCAATTATCTGAAATTGAGAAATCTCCAGCTCACCTTGCCACATACCCAGAGTCCTTTGGGAAACTATTCACCACCCATTCCCCAAAGTTTCTTGGACTCAAACGTAACTCTGGCTTATGGCCTGCGGCATCATATGGTCAAGGTGTGATAATAGGTATTATTGATACTGGAATCTGGCCAGAGAGTGAGAGTTTTCATGACAGGGGAATGCCACCGGTGCCTCAACGATGGAAGGGAAAATGTGAGAATGGCACAGCATTTAGTCCTCTTGCCTGCAACAGGAAGCTCATCGGTGCTCGAGCTTTTAGCAAAGGGTTGCAAGCCGCAGGTATAAATGTCTCCAAGGAATATGACTTTGACTCACCAAGAGACTTCTTTGGCCATGGGACTCATACGTCATCCACAGCTGCCGGTAACCAAGTAGATGGTGTAAGTCACTTTGGATATGCAAAAGGCACTGCAAGAGGTGTAGCACCACGAGCATATGTTGCCATGTACAAGGTCCTCTGGGCAACAGACACAGAACAGAGTGCAGCAAGTGACGTACTTGCTGGCATGGATCAAGCAATTGCTGATGGAGTTGACATCATGTCATTATCTCTAGGCTTTGACCAGACACCTTATTTCCAGGATGTTATTGCCATTGCTTCTCTCTCAGCTATTGAAAAAGGAGTTGTTGTAGTATGTGCAGCAGGCAATGATGGATTTCCACAGTCAATACATAATGGAGCACCTTGGATCACGACTGTAGGGGCTGGCACGCTTGATAGGAGCTTCCATGCCACAGTCACTCTAGAAAATGGTGTGACCTTTAAAGGAATTTCATACTTTCCGCAGAGCATTTACATTACAGATGCCCCTTTGTACTATGGCAAAAGCAATGGGAACAAATCAGAATGCCAGTTAGGATCATTGGATCCACATGATGTTTCTGGAAAGGTTGTTATCTGCGACAACAGCAACAGAACTGACACCTACTCCCAAATGGAAGAGGTTGAAAGGGCAGGCGCTTATGCAGCAATCTTCTTGACAGACACACCAGATATAGATTCAGATGAGTACTACATTCCAAGCCTGATCCTGCCAACTTCTGCTGGGAATTTATTTAGACAGTACATGGCAGGGAGGAATGGTACAAAAGTGAAATCAATGAGGTTCGTCTTGACAGAGCTTGGTACAAAACCAGCACCTCAAGTGGCCTCATTCTCTTCAAGAGGACCAGACCCAATCAGTCCTGGTATTCTAAAGCCAGATATTGTGGCTCCGGGAGTTGATGTCCTGGCGGCAGTTGCGCCTAACATTCCATTCATTGAAATCGGTGACTATGAATTGGTGACAGACTATGCATTATATTCAGGCACATCCATGGCAGCACCCCATGTTGCTGGAGTTGCAGCTTTACTAAAAGCTGTCCACTGGGAATGGAGTCCAGCAGCCATCCGATCAGCTATAATGACCACAGCCTATCCCATTTACTATTCTGAACGAGAAATAGGTGTTGCTCCTGCCACGCCTCTAGATTCTGGGGCAGGCCATATCAATCCAAACAAAGCCATGGACCCTGGACTCATTTATGATACAGGCTTTCAGGATTATGTTGAGTTCCTGTGCGGCCTAGGCTACGATGACAAACAGATGAAAGCTGTCATTAGAGGAAATCAATGGAATTGCAGCCATGAATCTACTGACCTGAATTACCCATCTTTTGCAGCCGTATTTACCAATGAAACAATAACAAAGAACTTCAGCAGGGTTGTGACAAACGTGGGAGCAGACGATTCGATATACCGTGCAGTGCTGGAGTTTCCTGCTGGAATGAATATCAGGATAGAGCCTAGCACTCTAAAGTTCACTCAGAAATATCAGAAGCAAGGTTTCGATTTGATCCTAGAGATTGATAGAGAAGCTCCAAGAGTGATATATGGTTACCTCAAATGGGTTGATCAACACAACCACACAGTTTCAAGCCCCATAGTGGCCACTAAAGCCTAGCTAAATCATATCCATCATCAGAATATCATAAATTACTGAAATCAATAATTCATGACCGGGATCATTCTGTAGCAAATACTGTTGGCCAAGATGTGTTATATACCATTATTTGATAAACATTGATTATGAATTAAAAAAAAAAATTATTATAATAATTTCAGTAATTGAAATTATTTAATTTGCCTAATAATATGTTGATGGTGTTTTCAGGCACTATGTTATTTAAGCAGCACGACAGGGGTAAAAAATGTAATTCACTTCTCAGTCAAAATCATTAATGCCGACCCGACCACTAAGAGCCAAACAGTAAGAGGCCGAGCACTGGATGATAGGTGACCGACCACTTTTGTTCAGATAAACCGGGCACTATCAGGTCGACAGCAGCATTCTCAGTACAAAGAACTACCATGACCGACCTCATGAAGACCGACCATATGGTGAGATATGCTCAAGAAGATGACACCCTATTCTTGCGGATAAGATAAACAAGTTATCCTACTTTCACAATGAAAAGTAATGAGTCAGAATCCAAAAAGGAATAAGAAAAGTGAAAGCAATATTAGACTAGGAATCCTTACAATAGGAGAACACTGATTCGACCAGAAATTCTTATACGAATAGGAATCTGATTTCTGTACTATTATAAATAGAAGGGCAGAATATGTGTAATGGAATCAGAATTATCAAGCTCTGACTTGTAAAAAAGAAAAAGAGCTCTGGAAAGCGTGTTTGAGTAATAAAAATATCATCATGTTTGTGTCCGTGGACGTAGGTCGGATCCAAATCCACCGAACCACATTAAAACCCCTTGTTGATTGGTGTATTTATCTGTTTTCTGCTAAATTTGCCTTTGGTCCCCCATAACCAAACAAATTCACTATTGAAGGAGGATTTCCTCGGGAGTGATATTCCCATATTGCCCTGAGACCAAAATCCACCGTCAACAGTTGGCGCCGTCTGTGGGAAGCGAACAAAAAGAAACTCGCGTAGTGAGACAATGGCGGAAGGCGGAAACCACCAATCATCAGGGAACTCGGCCGCAGATTGGATGGAGAAGATCGAGGAGAACCTAAGGAAAGAAAGGGAGGAAAGTCAAACCCTGCTAAAAACCATAGTAGACCGGTTGGAAAAGATAGAAGGAGCACACGACGAGGGCGGGATTAGCCGACGAAGGAACGAAATAGCAGAGGGAAAAAGAATTGTTGATACAAGTGAGGACGACAGACCCCGGAGGAGGGGCCCCTACAGGGTAAGATCTGTGGTGGTTCAGGAAGACTCCCAAACTGAAGACATGTGGGAGGAAGAGGATGAAAAATCGTCACCAGACTCCTGCTATAATAGCCCTCACAATACCAGGAAAAAAGGGAAAGAATATGACGAAAGAGCGCGGGAAGATACCGGACCTGAGAAGCGCCACGCCCAAGACAACAGAAAAAGAGGAAATCGCAAGAGGCGGCATGGAACCAAAGACAGCAGCATAAAATCTTGGTTACGGGAGGAGCTAGCCAAATGGGGAGTATTCCCCAATACAGACATAGGAGATGCCCGAGACGGTAAAGATGAGTCCCCCCTCACAGAAGAAGTAAGGTCAGAAAAATTCCCAAAAAGATTCAGCATGCCAACCATGGCGCCATACAAAGGCCATACCGATCCCAAAACCCACGTCGAAGGTTTCGTCCTACTAATGGAGGTACAATGGGTAACGGGGGACGCCATTTGCAAAGTGTTCCCCTTAACTCTAGCCGGACCGGCCATCCTATGGTATAAAAGCCTAGCCCCAATAAGCATCAGCAGCTTCACTCAACTCAGAAAGTCATTCATACGGCACTTCAAAGGAGCTTGTGTCCCCAGAAAGACAATTGGAGAACTAAGACTTATGAAACAAGGAGACGATGAACCTTTGAAAATATTTATTGAAAGATACCACAATATGGTACTCGAAGTCGGAGGGTATGAATCCCCCGAGGCCCTGGAAAGCTTAAAGAGAGCCTTGAAAGTCGGGAGGCTATGGACCCACCTAAGGATCCAAGACACCCCGGACTACGCAACCGCCCTGGAAGTGGCCCGGAAGTTCGTTCTGTTAGAAAACGAGGAGAAGGTATCCCGAAGAGGGAACACCATCAGAGAAAGGACCACAAGAGAGGGCGCCCCCCGCCGCGTAGAAAGAGAATCCAGAAGGCCGCCCCTAAAACATAAGGAGTTCAAACCACTGCACCGAGACAACCAAGAGAGAAGGGCGCCGACCCAAGTAAACCATGTGGTCGAGAAAGATGCATACATTCCCCTAAAGAAACCACTGGGACAAATTATCATGGAGATTCAGGGGAAAGGCATCTTGGTAGAACCCGACCAAAGAAGATTTCCCCCGGACAAGAGGAACCAAAAGGCTTACTGCATACATCACAACTCCAGAGGACATGTAACAGACGGGTGTAAAGATCTGCGGGAACAGATGGAAGACCTAGCACGAAACGGATACCTGAACAAATACATTGACCACGAAGTTATGACGGCCAGACAAAGGGCACGCGGCCGCCAAATTAATATCATCGCAGGAGGGAGAACACTGGCCGGAAACTCTAACCGGTCAAGGAAAGACTACAGCAGAAACCGATGACCGGACGTCCTAGAAACAGAGCAGGTCACAGGGCACCAGGGAAGCCGGTCGGTACCGATAATGTTTACCGATGAGGACACCCGAGGGGTAATTTTTCCTCATGACGATGCATTAATAATCAAGGCAGTAATTAGCGGCTCAGAAGTAGACAGAATCCTAGTGGACCCCGGAAGCGCAGTTGACATAATTTCCAAAGAGGCACTGGACGACCTAGGGATAGAGTATGCAGCCCTAACCGACGACAGCACTCCTCTATACGGTTTTGGAGGATCCGCCGTCGTCCCACTGGGGAGGATACAGTTAGCAATAACAGTCAGGACATATCCCCGGACCCGGACGATCATGACAGACTTCACTGTAGTAGACTGCATGAGCAGCTACCAAGCCATCATCGGACGACCTTTCATGATGAAAACAAAAGCCGCAATGTCCTGCTACCACCTAAAACTGAAATTCCCCACCCGGAGGGGATCGGAATCGTATGCGGAAGTCAGAAAACAGCTCGCAACTGCTTCGCAACTCTCTCACGAGAGACTCTCTGCATCAAAGAAGATACCCGAAAACGACAAGAAGTTTGGATGAGGAAGAAGAAAACAGAAACCCTGGGCCTAGGCCAAACAAAAATGCCCGACTCGCCGCAGCTGAGGAGACAAAAGAAATAGAACTTTACGGGCCAGGAAAAAGCATAAAGATAGGGGGAGGCCTGAGCAAGTCTCTACAACAAGATATGCTAGAATGCCTGAAAGGATACCCGGACGTCTTTTCTTGGGGATACGATGACATGCCTGGGATCGACCCAAGATTCGTCAATCACCACTAGCAGTAGACCCATCACGCAAGCCAGTCAGGCAAAAGAGAATGAACTTCAATCAAGAAAGGAGTAAAGCAAAAGAGCCGAGGTGGAGAAGTTATTAAAGGCAGGTCTCATCAGGGAGGCAAAGTACCCAGATTGGGTATCAAACGTAGTGTTGGTCAGAAAAAACAATGGCAAGTGGCGAATGTGTGTCGATTTCACCGACCTAAACAAGGCGTGCCCAAAGGACAGCTTCTCTTTGCCGAACATAGACCAACTAGTGGACGCCACGGCTTGTCAGGGTTTGCTGAGCTTTATGGATGCTTTCTCCGGATACAACCAAGCCAAAATGTACCCTGCAGACGAAGAGAAGACCACTTTCATTACCGATCAAGGACTTTACTGCTACAGAGTAATGCCCTTCGGGCTAAAACAATGCTGGGGCAACCTTCCAAAGGTTGGTAAACAAAGTTTTTAAACCACTCATTGGCACGACAATGCTAGTTTACGTCGATGACATGATAACAATGTCGAAAGAACCAAGCTATCACATGGCCGGCCTAAAAAAGACCTTCGAGGTGTTAAGGAGATACAGCCTGAAACTCAACCCAGAGAAATGTACCTTCGGGGTAGCCTCAGGAAAGTTTTTAGGTTACATGGTAAGTGCCCGAGGCATCGAAGCAAACCCACAGAAGATCCAGGCAATACTGGGCCTAAAATCCCCCAAGACAGTGAAAGAAGTACAAAGTCTGACCGGTAGAGTGGCTGCGCTCAATCGGTTCATATCACGAGCAACTGACAAATGCCACCCCTTCTTCAAAGTGATCCAGAAAGCAAAAAGGGATAGCGACTGGACACCCGAGTGCGAGGAAGCCTTCCAGCAACTGAAGCAGTATCTAGTACAGCCCCCACTCTTAGCAAAACCACTCCTGGGGGAAACATTATACTTATACCTGGCCGTTTCAGAGCGGGCAGTGGTTCGGTACTGATACAAGAAACCGACAAGGTCCAGAAACCAGTTTACTACATCAGCAAAGCCCTCTTAGTCGCCGAGACCCGATATCCGATACATGAACTGGTCGCCCTTTCATTGATCATGGCAGCTCGGAAATTGCGGCCTTACTTCCAGGCCCATCCTATCAGGGTCTACACCGATCACCCCCTAAAACAAATTCTGCAGCGGCCAGAAGTTTCTGGCAGACTAGTAAAATGGTCGGTAGAGCTAAGTGAACACGACATCTCCTACCTCCCGAGAGCAGCAGTGAAAGGACAAGCCTTGGCTGATTTTGTCGCCAAATTTACTGAACCCCAAGTCCTGACGATAGAAGAAGACAAATGGGAGATGTCTGTAGACGGTTCCGCCAGCACACAAGACAATGGCGCGGGAGTCATCCTAAAGAGCAACAAAGGAGAAGAAATCCCGCTCGCCCTGAAATTCGTTTTTGTAGCGACCAACAATGAAGCAGAATATGAAGCAATACTGGGCGGTTTAAGACTATGCACGGTACTAGGGATCGGAGATGTGGTAGTAAGAAGTGACTCGTAGTTAGCCATTCAGCAGCTAAAGGGAACATTCCAAGCCCATAATGCATCATCTAGTTTTGTTGACCAGTCCCTCCTTGTTGATCCAACGGTTCTTTATAGGATTCTCTTGATCTCCATGTTTGAAACTTCAACCTGTCCATTTGACTGTGGATGGTAAGCTGTGGCAATCTTGTGAGTAACTCCATATTTGGATAGGAGTGCATCAAAGTATCTGTTGCAGAAATGTGAGCCACCATCGCTGATAATTGCCCGAGGTGTTCCGAATCGAGTGAAAATGTTCTTTTTCAGGAATTTGATCACCACTTTTGAATCATTGGATGGCAGTGCAATTGCTTCGACCCATTTGGAGACGTAGTCTACAGCAACCAGGATGTACAAGTTTCCAAATGATGGAACAAAGGGTCCCATGAAATCAATACCCCAAACATCGAATATCTCCACTTCCAGAATGTTTTGCAACGGTCCTTCGTTTCTCCTCGAAATATTCCCCGTTCTCTGGCACCTGTCACATTGAAAAGCAAAAAGATAAGCATCTTTAAAAAGTGTGGGCCAGAACAAACCTGATTGAAGGACTTTGGCTGCAGTTTTGTTTCCGCTGAAGTGTCCGCCGTATGATGATGAATGACAGTGTTGCAAAACACTGTTGATCTCCTCATGTGGAACACACCGTCTCAATAATTGATCAGCACAGCGTTTAAACAGGTACGGTTCATCCCAGACATAGTGCTTGACTTCTTTGAAGAACTTCTTCCGTTGCTGAGTTGTCCATTCCAACGGCCATTTTCCTGACACAATGTAGTTGACATAGTCAGCATACCAAGGGACTTCCTGTTGTTTCATGGCGAATAGCTGTTCATCTGGAAAAGTTTCTTTGATTGATAATTCTTTGCCAGCTGTTTCTCCATTCTCGAGGCTCGATAAGTGGTCTGCCACCTGGTTTTCTGTTCCTTTCCTGTCTCGAATCTCCACGTCGAATTCTTGCAGAAGAAGTATCCAACGGATCAATCTGGGTTTGGCATCTTTCTTTGTGATCAGATATTTGATTGCTGAATGATCTTTGTAGACCACCACTTTAGGACCCAACAGATAGGAGCGGAATTTGTCAAAATCATATACAACTGCTAGCAACTCCTTTTCAGTGGTTGTGTAGTTGAGTTGAGCTTCATTCAAAGTTCTGCTGGAGTAGTAAATGGTGTGGAAAACCTTCGCTTTACGTTGTCCCAAAACTGCACCTACAGCAAAATCACTAGCATCACACATTACCTCAAATGGAATGGTCCAGTCTGGTGCTACTATGATGGGAGCAGAGACCAGCTTCTGTTTGAAGATTTCAAAGGCTTTCTGGAAATCTTTGGTGAAATTGAAAGACACATCCTTTTCCAGAAGATTGCAAAGAGGTTTGGCAATCTTGGAAAAGTCTTTGATAAATCTCCTGTAAAAACCTGCATGTCCAAGAAAACTCCGAATCCCTTTGACAGATGTTGGTGGAGGTAGTTTTTCAATTGTCTCTATCTTTGCTTTGTCTACCTCAATCCCCTTTTGTGAGATCCGGTGTCCAAGAACAATGCCTTCCTGCACCATAAAGTGGCATTTCTCCTAGTTGAGTACCAGGTTTGTATCTTCGCACCTTTGTAACACCTGTTCCAAATTTTGCAAACAATGGTCAAAAGAATCTCCAAACACAGAAAAGTCATCCATAAAAACCTCCATACTCTGCTCTAGCATGTCTGAGAAGATGGCCATCATTCAACGCTGAAATGTGGCAGGGGCATTACATAATCCAAATGGCATCCTGCGGAAAGCAAAAGTACCATAGGGACATGTAAATGTAGTATTCTCCTGGTCTTCTGGTGTGATGGCAATCTGATTGTACCCTGAATATCCGTCCAGAAAGCAATAGAACTCATGTCCTGCCAGTCTGTCTAACATCTGGTCAATGAATGGTAGCGAAAAATGGTCATTTCTCGTGGCTTTGTTCAGTTTTCGGTAATCCATGCATACTCTCCATCCAGTCACCGTTCTTGTTGGGATCAGCTCGTTCTTTTCATTGGTGACCACAGTAATTCCTCCTTTCTTTGGTACACACTGCATGGGACTTACCCAAATGCTATCTGAGATGGGGTAAATGATGCCAGCATCCAACCATTTGATGATTTCTTTCTTCACAACTTCCTTCATGATTGGATTGAGTCTCCGTTGATGCTCCAATGTGGGTTTGTATTCATCATTCATCAGATCTTGTGCATGCAAAATGATGGACTAATGCCTCGAATGTCTGCTATAGTCCAGCCAATGGCTCTTTTGTGCTCTCGTAACACTTTCAGCAACTTTTCTTCCTGCTCCAATGTTAGGAAGAAGAAATAATAACAGGTAATTCAGAAGAGTTTCCAAGAAATGCATACCTGAGATGGCTCGGAAGTAACTTTAGTTCCAGCTGTGGTGGTTCTTCAATCGAAGGCTTGATTCGATCTTTCTTTGGCAGTTTCAAGCTTTCAACTGGTGGTGTTGCTTTGAATCGAAATGGTTTGTCAAGGTAATTGATACATTCCAGGATTTCAGTATCTAGCTCGCTGTTAGTCATGTTGGTGATGCAAGCTTCAAGTGTATCCGTGGGATTTGGCTCAGTATCCTGAATGATACTATCAATAACATCAACTCTGAAGCATTCTTCTTCTTCCTTTTCATCGCTCGGAAATTTCATAGCTTTGAAAACATTAAATGTCACTTCTTGGTCCTGCACTTTCATGGTTAGTTCTCCTTTTTGCACATCATCACAGTTTTACCTGTAGCCAAAAATGGTCTCCCAAGAATGATAGGTACTTCTTTGTCTTCTTCCATGTCAAGAATGATGAAATCTGCTGGAAGGATGAGTTTGTCAACTTTGACCAGCACATTTTCAACGACTCCTCTCGGAAATGCGAGTTTCGATCAGCAAGTTGCAAAGATACTGAAGTAGGCATTGCTTCTCCAATTTCAGTTTCCTGTAAATAGAAAAAGGCATTAAATTAACACTGGCACCTAAATCACATAAAGCCTTACCGATATAATGTTCTCCAATGGTGCATGGAACTGTGAAACTGCCAGGATCTTTCAACTTCGGGGGAGTTTCCTCTAAATGATGGCGCTGCATTCTTCCGTCAAAGCTACTGTCTCATAGTCTCCCAATCTCTGTTTTCGTGAAAGAATGTCTTTCATGAATTTGACATAACTGGGCATTTGTCCAAGGCTTCTACAAATGGTATGTTGATGTGCAGCTTTTTGAAAATCTCCAAGAAACGAGCAAACTGCTTGTCCAATTTGTTCTTCTGAAGACGTTGAGGAAAAGCTGGAGGTGGAGTGATCTGTTCTTTTTCCTTTGCTTCTTTTTCCTCCATCTGTTGCTTTGTTTCTTTTGGAACTTCTTCTTGGGACATCTGGATTCCAACATCTTTGTTGATTTCAGTACCACTTTTCAAAGTAATGGCTTGACATTGTTCCTTCTCTCGGTTCCTTGGATTTGGTTCTGTGTTGCTGGGAAGATTACCTGGTGGTCTGTAACTCTGAGCATTGGCCAGTTGTCCGATTTGATTCTCCAGTGCTTTGATGGAAGCTGATTGGCTCTGAATCATAGCTTCATATCTTTTTAATTGAGCTAGCATCTCTGCCATCACTGGTTCATTTGTCTGCTCCTGGCTTTTGTTCTGTTGCTGGAATCCAGGTGGTGGATAGTTCTTTTTCCCTGAATTGTTGCTCCATGAAAAATTAGGATGATTCCTCCACCCTGGGTTGTAGGTGTTGGAATATGGATTGTTCCCCTGTCTGTTGAAATTGTTGACATAATTCACCGTCTCTTCAAGTTGGTGTGGTTCTGGTGAACTTGTGGATCCAGTGGTAAGAGTCTCCATGAATTTGCATATTTGATCCAGTTTGGTGTTGACTGCTGTATTTGCTCCAACTTCATAGATTCCTGCAATTCTTTGAATTATACTCCTTTCTGTTGGCCACAAGGAATTGTTGTTGGCCATTTCTTCAATTAGGTCCCAAGCTTGATCTTCTCCGTTTTCCATCAAAGCTCCTCCAGCAGTAGCATCGATTGTGGTTCTCATCAGTCCAGAAAGTCCATTATAGAAAGTTTGGACTTGAAGCCATTTTGGAATCTCATGGTGAGGACACTTCCGGAGCAAATCTTTGTACCTTTCCCAAGCTTCGTACAGGGATTCTGAATCTTGCTGCACAAAGGATGTGATGTCATTTCTCAACTTTGCAGTTCTGGCTGGTGGAAAGTATTTTGCAAGAAATTTGGTGGCTAAGGTGTTCCATGTTGTGATAGAACCTGCTGGTAATGAATGTAGCCAAGCTTCAGCTCTGTCCTTCAAGGAATATGGGAAAACTCTCAGCCTCATAGCTTCTTCAGCTCCTCGGTTGTAATTGAACGTGCCGCAAACTTCCAGGAAGTTGCTGATGTGAGCATTAGGATCTTCAGTTGCATTTCCTCCAAATTGAATTGTCTGCTGAATCATCTGAATGCAAGTTTTGATGTCACCCGCATTTGCTGGTAAGGGAGGAAGTACAATACAGAAAATGAGTCTGTCAACCACCGGAATGGTTCTGTCTCGAATGGGAATTGGTGGTGCAACGTCCAAAGGTTCAGGTTCCATGTTGACTAAAGCTTCTTGGTCTTCTCGCCTTTCCCTTCTCAACTGTCTGATGGTTCTTTCAATTTCTGGGTCAAGCGGTCGGAGTTCAAAGCTTCTGGTTCGTCTCATGTAGTTTCTGAGAACCTGTAATACAATAAAACAGAAATAATAAGTAAAAAGAAATTATATACAAGTAAAGGTATCTAACCCCTAAAATAATAGTGAAAGATAACTAAGTCCCCGGCAACGGCGCCAAAAACTTGACCGGCGTAAACACACACGTATAACGCAAGCGTACGTATCGTTCAAGTAGTATAAAAAGTATCGATCCCACGAGGACTTAATACCTAAGTTATTAATTTTATGAGGTTAAATGATTACTAGTATCTAACAGGTTGTTTAATTGATTTTAAATGACGACGATTCTAAATTTAAAGATTAGTAAATAAAATTGTTCGAAGGTAGATTTTAAGAAAATTCAATATTAAAAACTATCTAGGGTTGTGATTTATTCCAATATTATTTAAAGATGAAGTGGTTATCTTATAGTTGGGTAATATATTGATTTATTATAACCTGGAACACTAATTTATGTAAAAGCCTCTCCGATGGTCAATTACAAATACCTAGTATAATCCAATTGAACCATATGTCTATGTCAACCAAATTATTTAGATTCATTAAGATTAAGTCCAATTATGGCTACCCCCGCCCGACAGGTATATTCCTATCCTGTAAGGAAATCTATTAAAAGGTTATCTATCCTTAAGGAAGATCGTGGGCTATTGAGTCTAAGGTCTTAAACTTAAAATCCCTATGTCTAGTTCATTTTAAGTTTACCTAATCAATTTAATTTATGGCCAGTTAATTAAAGAGCATTAAGATTAAGACTCAATAAATAAATCTTTATATTACCCAAATTATAATCTAACCCTTATAAACCCGTGATATTGGATTTCATCACAACCCTAGATAACTAATTTAGTTACAACACATAACTAGGGCTAATACAAACTTAAAAGACATAAAATGAAAATGCTGAAAAGTAATTGCGGTGAGTAAAATGCTGAAAAGTAAATTACAAATGAAATAAAATATTAAGGCAAAATGAATTACTTTTACTACTACTAATTTAGATATCTCCCATAAAATAATATATAAACTTGTGATAATATTTTACCAACCGACCAATCTGGCGGTATCCTGATTAAGTCAAATTAAGTCCAACCAGCCATATAGGTGGTAATTTTTGTCCATAATCCAGCCATAAAGGCGGTACCAAAGTAAATTTACCAACCGACCATTCTGGCGGTATCCTTGATTAATCAGGTTCAAACCAACAGAAAATAAATTTACCAACCGACCAATATAGCGGTTTCCTTGATTAGTCAGGTTTAAACCAGATTAAATTAAATTTACCAACCGACCAATATAGCGGTATCCTTTATTAATCAGTATTTTAAATAGTAAAAATATTATTTTTAAGGGAGATTAATCTAAATAGAAATAGTAAAATAATTACCTTTCACCCTAGCATAGGGAAGTTACCTCCTCATAGTGAATAGTAAAAACTGTAAAATAAGAAAGTAAATTACTATTATTACAAAAAGTAATTAAAATTATTACAAAAGTAAAAACTAAAAATTAAAACGAAACTTAGAGAGAGAAGAATTCCCTATTTACATCAAATAAGAGAGAGGGAATGGTACACTAAAATCTGAAATTTCGCGCTCTATTATAGGAAAAAAATTCGGTTTCCCGAGTCGCGACGCTGAAGGTCTTGGCGTCGCGACGCCGTAATAGTGAGACGTGGCACAAGGACAGCTTGACACGTAGCGATTCAGATAAGAGGATAAGGTCGACACATGTAATGGCGACTGAACTCAATTATGAAGCTGACGTCATTGATGACGTGGCACTGTTCATGACGTCATTGGTGACGTCATGATGATGTGGCGTGCGCACATTAGCGGATCTTCTGTGGTGGTGACACGTGGCACGGCGCATGTTAGCAAAGTCAAACTTCTCAAATTCTGACCCGTTGACCCGGCGCACGTTAGCAGACTCCGGCGCAGGTTAGGCGTCGCGCCGCTGAATGTCCGGGCGTCGCGACGCGCAAAAGACCAAAATATCCCTGCTGACGCATTTTTGTCCGGTTTTGCCCCAAATTGCCTCCAGTGCTATCCAAACTTTATTTATCTGCAAAATAACAACAAAACACATCAAAACGTTCATAAATCTCGAGAAACAATACAAAAAATTAGGTCAAATGAGTGAGAAATAGTGATAAAATACCATTCATCAGTTACATCATCCTCTGGAATAATGGAGTTAGTTCATGACTAAAGATAAAAACAATGACAATAGGGTCATGAACATAGTGGACATCATTAGAGTTTAAAGAAGAAAACTAGATGATAAAACCCGAATTGAATCCTTTCCTCTTCGGACGTCACCATTTTCATCTCCTCTTGTCGCTCTTCAATCATCCTCAATGGATCTCTCTAAAACATGTGTTTATTGAGTCTTTTCTGTGTATTAGCCTCCCATTTAGGGTTTTGGATAAGCTTGTGTATTTATCAGAAAGCCTTGGAGTCCTTGTGCATATAAAACCCTAAAAATTGATGTTTCTGGGAGTCTGTGCAGCGCCAGAAAGTGACATCGTGGCGCCAAACTCTCAGCCATTTACTATGCAGGATTTTGAAGTTGGCGTCGCGACGCTGGAGCAATTTTCATTATGTTTTTTAAGTGGTTTGTATTCCTCACCAGAATCACTTTACACACATTTGTCTCTACACCTTGTTGGGGACATCCACTGCAGAAGCGCAATTTGGGCGAAATCGTAATTTTAAAACTTTTAAACTTACCGAATAAATTATTCGATATCATATATTTATAATTTATTCATGTTTCACCTAAACATATTATTCGATATCATATAATAACATAATTATTTATGAAAACACCGCAAAACCTTTACAAAAATGATTTTCCGTAAAATTACATAAAACTCATTTTCGGCTGAACGGAAAAAATTGAAATCACACGGGTCTGTCCAGGTCAGCCCCTATAATATTTGGTCAGTCCATGGGCTTCCAAAACAGTGACGAATTCACTATTTAGACAGTCTTTACCTGATTAGCCTGAATTTCACCCGGTATCGCAGTTTTTCGTTGTTTTCGTTTATTTTCACTCCGAAATAATTTCCGAAAGTTATCTTAACTCCCAATACACATCCAACACATCCAAATGACATATTTTCATCACAAAATTTTCATATTTTCCAGGTCTAAAAATAGTGAGCAAAATTATCATTTTCCATGCTTTGAATTCAATTTTCTCAAGACTAATCAAATTAATCTTACACCAAATCAAAATCACCACCAATGAAGAACTCTAGAACGATTCTAGGCATAACAAGACTGGTCATTATACTCTAGAATGGCAACCTAGTTGTCTAACAATAAATTGAACACAAATTACACTAAACACTAATTTAGTTCAAAGTATATCAACACATGCTTAAAGCCACTCAATCCATCATCCAAATTAAAAAAAAAAACCACAAATTTAGAGACTAAAAGAAACCCTAGAATAATTCTAGAAAACCAAGAATAGGGAAAAAATATTTCTAGTTAAAGGAAATAAAGATTACCTCACAAATCTTCAAAAATCCTTAAGTTTTTTCTTGGTTTAAACACTTTCTTTCTTGTCTCTCTCAAGAAGATTTTGAAGCTCTCAATAAAGGTGGGATTATTTGGCACACCACACCACACCAAGGAGAAAGAGAAAATATTTTTCTTTTTATATTTGGTAGTGGTTTTAGTTGAGGGACAAAATGGATAAAATAGACTTTTTAACTTGTAAAGCTTATCTAATAAGCCAAATGTCAAAACTTAATAAATAGGTTTAAGGGTAAAATTGTTATTTTCCAAGCAAATGTAACTTTTCCATAAGTCATGATATTATGAAACTTGTCCCTAATTTTAATATTAATTTAATCAAATTAAATATATTAAATATCAGGACAATATTAGTTATATATACAATATATATAATTAATTAATTAAAAAATATTCCCCAAATAATCTATAATACATTATATCAAATATAATGTCTAAATAAATTATTTGGACACTTATCATAATCGTCACATATATAAAATGGCGAAAATACCATTTGAATGTGTATTTTTGTTTACCGATTAAATGAATAGAATTAAATCTTTTAATCCGATAAAATATTATGAATATCAATATTATTCATAATAAGTTGCCTAAGTACTCAACGAGTACACTTCATATTGTGGGACTCTCTAAGTTCAGATTTATCCGTCATAGAATCCAATTCCGTATCCATAATTCACTCACTCGTAAATTATGACAAGCATGGATAATCTCGCTGAACTATACAAGTCGAGATCATCACATACGTATAATCCCTTTGTCACAAGCTATCCATATTATACCAGAGATATAGATGAAAACGTTAAATCCATAAGGTATAATATATTTTACTTATAAATTTGTGATCTATAAATAACACTTCGAACTCACTTCCATGTTATACCACAGCCATGGATTTACTAGATCACAAACGCGAGCAGGATACCTATGCCTTAAACACATGACTGATGGATTTTATCTTGATACACACCAGATAGCATAAGCATCAGTCCATACTCAACGAACTGGAGGAGGTCTGATCTAAATAGGTCGTTGACTTGACTGTCATCAAAGTATGAATGATAACTCATATATCCACGGTGGTATCTCAAGTCTAAGGACCATCATGCTACTCAACTCGAGAATATTCATATTGACGTTGGTGTATCATCCATAAGGGAATCTTCGATGAGTCATTCAGTGTTTATCGAATAAACACCTATATATCTATATGAGTCTCCAAAGACTCACGGTTCACTGGGATAAACCATCGGACCAAGTCTCGATATATGACATGTACTAGTCTTAGCGGGTTTTACTAATCGACCCGTGTCAATAAATCTTGACCATGAATTTTATTTGAGAATATACAACTTATAATGACACTTCCCAATATCAATTACAACCTACATTGTAATTGTGTATTACGTTGTAAATCATCGGGTCTTTGTCTAATATATACATATGACTAAACCATATTTAATTTTAATCTAATCAAATTAGATCGAATATATATATATATATAAACAAGAGGTGCTACCATAAATATATATAAATATGATATGGTTTGGTGCTCCGAGCACTAAGGCTAACAATTTCTCTCATTTGCTCTAGTGTCAATCTATGATATCATATACACATCTTAATATGTAATCGTATACGTATAGCCCTCAAGAGCTCATCTAGCACTCAGAAGGTAGGCATAAGTGAGAAGGCTCGCTATTATATTTTGAGTTTGTCTAACAATCCCAAATATCTCATTTGGCCAACATCATTCATATTTTTATAGAACCTAAGTTCTACATCAGTATGACTCATATGCGACATCAATATTGTGCTACAACTATTGAGTTATCCAAGTATTTAGGGATTAAATCCAAAATACTCTGCAGACAATCGCAAACACAACATTAATATTAAAACTCCTAATTTACAAGGTTATTATACAACTTCATAAGTCAGTATTTCATAAGTTGCACTTAATCCACTAATACAGCATAATCAATTGTGACACTCCCATTGTATCTTATCTGACTCTGTATGACGTAAATCATCTAACGTCACAATTAGACTCAAATCTTATTATACCATAATGATTGCAGATTATAATCTCCATGAATAAGAAACTCGTTCTTAATATCTCAAAGATATAATAGAACATGTTTCAAATTCCATCATGTGGTCTATAGCGCATCAGAATAGCTCGTAACAATTACAAATAAATTAATATCTTTAATCGTACATAATAGAATTTTCATTACGCCATCATCCTATGATGCATAAAACTGACTAGACATTCTAATAAATTTTTCTTTCAACTTAGGAATCATACTATATGAAAGATGAATACTAAATATATAAAAGACATATTAACTGTCAAACAGTTTTACTAATTGTCACACAGATAGTCATGTTGTGTCCTTTATTAGATCGTATCTAATGCACAACTAATAGAAGCATATAACTAGTCTCATAATTTCATATCAAATATAACACTTTATATCAAATATAACATAGACTACTCCGACTGTATTAACGGAGTTAAGAAGACTTAAGTAAACCATTTACCTCATAAATATCTCATTATTACCTTAATAATGAAAATGTCGATAGGATATATAACATTAGAAAGAAATATATATGCTCATATTAACCCTTTTATCACATATGTATTATCTATGCTTTGATAAAATCAGACAATCTGACTTATGTCAAAATTAGAGGGCACACATTTCCAGTGGGCATACACTTCCAGAAGGCTCTCTGAGTCTAGATTAGGCTTTATAAGCTAGCATACCAAACTACGAACTTATAAGAATATAAACTCCGGGACCATTCCTCAATGAAACTCTTCAAACAAAGAAATCTAATTGGATCTCCTCACCAAAATAACCATTCAGAAACGCCACTTTGTATTCCTAACCAAAATACACAGTCCAGTATTAAAATTAATTAAGAGATCCAGATTATTCCATTAGTGTGACTAGAGATAAGTTTTCTCAAAATTTACAATAGAATTCTGAGTATAATATTTCCCACTATCATACTATAAAGGTCAAACCTTTAATAAGCTCACTTCGCTTTCGCTGTGCAAACCATTTATACATTATATGGACAATTCATAATAAAAGCTCAATCAAGTTCAAACTTGATTGTAGTAAGCTAAGAATAATCTTAGATCTATGGTTCAATGCTAACTTCCGGGATCAATATCATATATCATTCTCACTATAAGTAATAGGATAATTTTTCTTTATTAAGAAAACAACAAAACCATTAAGTATCGAATACTTCATAAATAATTCTGACATCCTATTGAACTTTTATGGAAGATATCAAAGAGTCTTTTCATCTAATTAATTATATGGTTCTATATACAATTCATCACTCTCACAATTGACTTCAATAAGTCAAATCTTCTTGATAATTTTTCAACATCCGATGTCAAACACCAAGTGATAAAATAATTTTATTACTCGGGATCAACGAAAAGATATTCTATTAAATAGAATATAAGATTCTATTAAATAGAACGAAAGAAAAATTGTTACTTGTACCTCCGAGGCGCAAGTACTTTCAATTGTATAGCCATTATACAAAAGAAAGATTCAAATCTCAAACTTTTCAATATTCGAATTTTCTACTTATATATATCGTATACGTAACTGTAGAAACTAATGGAACCATAATCAAAAAGGATTAATGAGTGCTACTGGAACATATCCCTAAAAATATCAAAATTAATTCGATAATACTCAATATAAAATAAATCAAATCATAAGAGATTTGATTCCTCTCACTCACAAATACCATCACGATGGAATCATAGAATAATGATATTGAGTCAGAATCATATTCATTAAATAATCTTAGAGTTAATTGCCCTTAATTCATTTGTTTGATCATATCAAATATCCCTAAGCAATTCAAAGAATCACAATAAATTTTAAAGATATAATTTTCAAAACTTCAGATCGAAAATCTTTGAACCAGTCAAAATATTTGATCCATATTTCATCAGAATAGATTGAAATTTCTCGAACCTATCAAGAGGTTCAATATGTGTTCTTTCAGAAACGTGTAACTAAGTAATGACAACTCATTAACTAAGTTAGGAATTAAAGTAAAATACCCCAGATAATTTATAATTAATTAAACTACATACATCCATTGTATTAGTTTAATAAATTTGTGGTCAAATGATGATAATTGGTTAAATCAGATTTTAACCACATTCCCTGAATACAATATTCATTAAATGGATAAGGATGTGTGGTGTGATCTCGTATCAGACCATCATTTACCATGCAGGATAAGCATCTAATGCTTAAGTGAAACCTCATAAACTACTGTTCTAAATTATTTACATTACCAAAAATATTTCTACGTCAATGACACTACTAGTCGAATTAAAATATGTAACAACTATTTATAAAGAGCAATTAACTATCCAGTAGTCGCAAGTTCTGATATCAAATATCAAAATAATCATCAAATAATTTTTTAAATAACTTGACAGGAAATCTGGTATCCAATACCTATAATTTTCATGTTATGAGAATCAATATTCTCTACACACAACTATACACATCTCATTTCTTTAGCTTAATAATTTGCATTCAACTATTCACAATAGTTGTAAATAACTGACTAGCAAACAGTGTCAGACACGTAACCTCTAAAGGTCACTAAAGTCAAGAAATGTCATTATTAGATAAACAAATACCTGATGGGATTTTTCTTAATGTCAGTGAAAAATCTCGAGACATGAATCGATTTATGTCAATCCTTACTGCACAAGAAACTATTCTCTCTAAAAATAATATCCTAAACTAATCTACTCTAGAACATATTCTAGAAATATATAACCAGAAACGAATTCAGAAAACATATGTCAAATATGCATGCAGTGGATTAGAAGTTAAAATCTATCTACACGACATAATAAGGAAAACAATAGCGGATAATTTTCATAACATTACACACTGCTTTAATTATGGATTTTTAACCCAACAGTGTCTCCCACTATTTTACGTAATACCGTAATCCCCAACGGAAAAAGAGAATTCAATAATTAAATCGAATTCCATTGTGAAAAGTGGACCACATGAATATATTTCGACTCATAGCTTTGGTATGTTCTCGCTTACATATTTTCAAAGGTAGACAACTCATTGTCAATCACACTCATTGTGACTCATGATTTTGGTCCTAACTGTTTCTTGTTGTGACAGCTTTGGCACATTCACAGAAAGCGTATCAAGGCTACACTTGTCAATGTAGTCCTGACAGCTTTGGCACGTTTATGATTTCCACTTTCACTTGACTTTGTCTCTTATCATATAAGTTCTACCGACGTAAATGAACTACCATCAACCATAACTGCACAGTTTTGGCACGATACGGCTACAGTGTCAGGAAATCATTAGCATCAGTATTGACAAGGCGGACCAAGAAATAAGTATTCATTAATACTAGTTATTATAAAGCCTTATTACGGGGGGTATTCCTAAAGTGAGTTTTACGCTACATCAAAAATATATATTTAATCCAAATCAATTTCCAACAATTTAATTCTACTCGGGAGACCATAACTTGACTTAACCGTTAAATCTCTATTACGTTTCTCATTAGTGCATAATTAAAAAATCAAGAAACATCTAAATTACAAGCATGTGAAAATATCAAAATTGGATTATATATCATGTATCAAGTATGAAATATATGATAGATGTAGGATCAGACCTGCTCTGATATCAATTTGTTGGGTTCGCCGCGGAAATGCGATTCAGACGAAATCGTAATTTTAAAACTTTAAAATTACCGAATAAATTATTCGATATCATATATCTATAATTTATTCACATTTCACCTAAACATATTATTCGGTATCATATAACAACATAATTAATTATGAAAATACTGTGAAATATTTACAAAAATAATTTTTCCGCAAAATGACATAAAACATGTTTTCGGCTAAACGGACCAACCGAAATAATACGGAACTGCCCAGGTTAGCCTCGATAATATTCAGTCAGTCCATGGGCTTCCCAAACAGTGAAGAATTCATTATTTGGATAGCCTTTACCTGATTAGCCCGAATTTCACCCGGTAACGCTGTGTTTCGCCGTCTCCGCTTATTTTCACTCCGAAATAATTTCCGAAAATTATCCTAACTCCCAATACACATCCAAATGACATATTTTCATCACAAAAATTTCAGATTTTCCAGGTATAAAAACAATGAGCAAAATTATCATTTTTCATGCTTTAAATTCAATTTTCTCAAGACTAATCAAATTAATCTTACACCAAATCAAAGTCACCACCAAAGAACTCTAGAACAATTCTAGGCATAATAAGATTGGTCATTACACTCTAGAATGGAAATCTAGTTGTCTAACAATAAATTGAACACAAATTACACTAATTTAGTTCAAAGTATATCTACACAAGCTCAAAGCCACTCAATCCATCATCCAAATCAAAAAGCCCCAAATTTAGAGACTAAAAGAAACCCTAAAACATTTCTAGAAAACCAAGAATAAGAAAATAAATTTTCTAGTTAAAGGAAATAAAGATTATCTCACTAATCTTCAAAAATCCTTAAGTTTTTTCTTGGTTTAAACACTTTCTTTCTTGTCACTCTCAATAAGATTTTGAAGCTATCAAAAATGGTGGGGATTTTTCGCCACACCACACCAAGGAGAAAGAGAAAATATTTTTCTTTTTATATTTGGTAGTGGTGTTAGTTGAGGGACAAAATGGATAAAATAGACTTTTAACTTGTAAAGTTTATCTAATAAACCAAAAGTCAAAACTTAATAAATAGGTTTAAGGGTAAAATTATCATTTTGCAAGAAAATGTAACTTTTCCATAAGTCATGATATTATGACACTTGTCCCTAATTTTAAGATTAATTTAATCAAATTAAATATATTAAATGCTAGGATAAATATTAGTTATATATACAATATATATAAAATTAATTAATTAACAAATATCCACCAAATAATTTATAATACATTATATCAAATATAATGTCTAAATAAATTATTTGGACACTTGTTATATTCTTCACATTTATAAAATGACTAAAATACCTTTTGCATGTGTATTTTCATTTACTAATTAAACTATTAGAATTAACAGATTTAATCCGATAAAATATTATGAATAATCAGTATTATTCATAATGAGTTGCCCAAGTGCTCAATGAGTACACTTCATATTGTAGGACTCTCTAAGTTTAGATTTATCTGTCACATAATCCAATTCTGTGTCAATAATTCACCCACTTGTAAATTATGACGACCATTGATAATCTCGTTGAACTATACAAGTCGAGATAATAGCATACGTATAATCCATCTGTCACATGTTTTCCATATTATATCAGGTTATAGGTGGGACTGTCAAATCCCTAAGATATAATATAATCGACTTACAAATTTTACGATCTATAAATAACACTCGGAACTCACTTCCGCAGTGTATCACGATCATGGATTTACTAGATCGCAAACACGTGCATGATACCTATGAAATATGAGCATCAATCCACACCTAATGAACAGGCGGAGGTCTGACCTAAATAGGTCATTGACGTGACTGTCATCAAGGTATGGAGGATAACTCATATATTCATTATGGTGTCTCAAGTCTAAGGATCACTATGCTACTCAACTTGAGAAAATTCATATTGATGTTGGTGTATCATTTATTAGGAAATATTTGGTGAGTCATTCAGTATTTATTGAATAAACACCTACATGTCTATAAGAGTCTCCAAAGACTCATGGTTCACTGGGATTAACCCTCGGATCAAGTCTCGATATACGACATGTACTGGTCTCAACGGATTTTACTAAACGACCTGTGTCAGTAAATCTTGACCAGGAAATTTATTTGAGAATATACAACTTATAGTAACGCTTTCCAATGTCAGTTACAACCTAAATTATAATTGTGCATTATGTTATAAATCTTCGGGTCTTTTCTAATATATACATATGACTAAATCAGATTTAGTTTTAATTTAATCAAATTAGATCGAATATATATATATATATATATATAACAAGAGGTGGTACCATAAATATGTAATATTATGGAAAATGAATTGTTCGTATTCATGAACCGGACATAAATACAATCCGGATTGGCACTCTGAACACCTGTTAGGGTTGGTGCTCGGAGTGCCAATCCGAATCGTATTTATGTCCGATTCATGAATACGAACAATACATTTTTCCATAATATTAGCACCTCTTGTCTTTTATATACATATTAAATCTAATTACGATTATATATCTAAATATGATTAGATTGAAACTAAATCTGATTTAGTGATATGTTTTTATTAGACAAAGATCCTAGGATTTACAACGTAGTGCGCAGTTACAACCTAGTTTGTAATTGACATTGGGAAGCATCACTATAAGTTGTATATCCTTAAATAAAGTTCCTGGTCAAGATTTACTAACACGGGTCGGTTAGTAAAATCCGCTGAGACCAGTACATGTCGTATATCATGACTTGGTCCGATGGTTTATCCCAATGAACTATGAGTCTCGAGAGACTCGTATAAATATGTAGGTGTTTATTTGATAAACACTGAACGACTCACTGAAGATTTCCTAATAGATGGTACACCAACATCAATAGGAATCTTCTCGAGTTGAGCGAGCATAGTGGTCCTTCGACTTGAGATACCACAGTGGATATATGAGTTATTTTCCACACTTTGATGGCAGTCACGTCACTGATCTATTTAGATCAGACCTCCTCTGTTCGTTGGGTGTGGATTGATGCTAATGATATCCAGTGCGTATCAAGATAGAATCTGTCAGTCCTGTGTACAGGGCATATGTATCCTACATGTGTTTGCGATCTAGTAATTCCATGGCCGTGGTATAACTTCAGAAGTAAGTTCCGAGTGTTATCTAGAGATCATAAATTTGAAAGTCGACTATATTATACCATAAGGATTTGACGTTCTTATCTATATCTCATGTATAATATGGATAGCCTGTGACAGATGGATTATACGTATGCAATGACCTCAACTCATATAGTTTAGCGAGATTATCCATGGTCGTCATAATTCATGAGTGGGTGAATTATGGACATGAAATTAGATTTTGTGATGGATAAACCCAAACTTAGAGTCTCACAATATGAAGTGTACTCGTTGAGCACTTGGACAACGCGTTATGAATAATACAGATTATTCATAATACTTCACCGAATTAAATGAATTAATTCAAATCGTTTAATCGGTTAAACGACAACACATGCATAAGGGCATTTTTGATCAATCGTAATTATTGTGTATTTGTATTCGATACATAATTTGATTAGATACACATTAATTAATTGTCAAATGAGACTTTGACACATGCCATTAATATATATATTTGTTATTTAATGTAAATAAAAATATATTTATAATAATAATTATATTAATTAATTATTTAGATATTTAAATGTTAAATGTTAAATATTTGAATAATTAAATAATATCCATATTACATAAATGTTATGCAATATGTTTAATTATTATTGATACATGTGGCATGTTTTAATTAAAATTTAGGTGTGCAAATTTGATTTGCTAACATAAAGTTTAATTTTAATTTAATGAAATTAAATTACAAAAATGACAAATTTGCCCTTTTAAAGTCGGCAACTTGGATTTAAAAGAGAATAATTTTTTCTTTTTGCTTCTAATGGAAGCATGGCCGAAAATACTCCTCCAAATAGCTCCCAAATCATGTTTGATGATTCAACAAAGAAGAAAATGAAGAATTCAAGGAAAAATCTTAGAGAAAGTTGAAGATTAGTAGGTAATCTTTAATATTCTTAAGTATAGAAAATTAGTTTCTTGTTCTTGAATTACTAGAATGGTTCTATGGTTTATTTACTTCTTAGAATTTGAGGCTTTTTGATTTGGAGGATGGAATTGAAGGCTTAATCCATGTGTAAAGAAGTATTGAAATATATTATTGTAATATTTGTTCAATTTGATCATTTGATGATGTGTTTCCATTTTAGAGTGTTATGACCATTCTTGTAATGCCAAGAATTATTCTTGGGTGCTTCATTGGTGGTGACTTGGATTGGTGTTGTGATTAATTTGATTAATGTTGAAAAGGTTGGATTAAAGCATGAAAAATTGATTATTTTTGTTACAAAATCAGATCTAGAAAAACTGGATTTATTGTGATGAAAATGATGTCATATAAATGTATTGGATGTGTTTTGGGTGTTGGAACAATTGCTGGAAATTGTTTTGGAGTTGAAATAAGTGAAAACGGTGAAAAACGGCGTTACCGGGTGACTTTTGAGCAAACCGGGTGACGGCTGCCCAAACAGTGAATTGATCACTGTCCGGGCAGCCCATGAACTATCCTAGCACTATAGCGGCTGACCTAGGCAGCCCTTATATGCATTGGGTGATCGGTTCGGTCAAAAACGCGTTTTATGCCATTTTACGGAAAAATATTTTCGTAAAAGTTTCGCGATATTTCTTAACTATTTATGTCGTTATTTGATATCGAATAAATATGTTTAGGTGAAATATGAATGAATTATTCATATTGGATATTGAATAATTTATTCGGTAACTTAAAAGGTTTTAAAATTATGATTTCACCCGAACCGCGAGCTTCTGCTGTGCTCGCGCCAAAACCCCAACAATACTAACCCGAACACACCTCACATCAGAATGGGAGAATAGAAATGAAACATAGGCATATTGTAGAGACTGGATTGGCACTTTTAGCTCAAGCAAATATGCTTCTCAAACTATGGGGGAAGCCTTTGAAACTTCTATGTATCTCATAAACATACTCTCTTCTCAAGTCATGGATTTCAAAACACCATATCAGCAACTCTACAAAACCAAACTTGACTACTCATTTCTTAAGGTATTTGGATGCACTTGTTACCCACATCTAAGACCTTATAATGCCAATAAACTTAATTACCGTACTTCTAAGTGTGTATTTATTGGATACTGTCATGAGCACAAAGGATACAAGTGTCTACACAGTTCAAGCAGAATCTACATAGCCATAAATGTTATTTTCAATGAAAGGGAATATCCTTTCAAGACAAGAATTGATTTTGGAGCAAATAAGAAAACTGACAATACCATATCTAGGTATTCATAATTTTTGTAGGTACCCTGTCATATAAATCAATTACAAGACCTTGAATTTAGTCACAATGAAACAGTTCTTGATAGTGATCTTCTTCAGCACCAAAACTCAGAACAAAATAATAAACCTTCAAATAATAACCTCCAAAATGAAAACACTGACCATTCAAGTGAAAATTCTCCTACCCTAGATACAGATTACCCTGTAAACACATAATATATACCACATAATCTTGATGAATCTTTTGAAAACATTTCGTATGGGTACAGAGAACAAACACAATCAGCACACTCTATGGTCACAAGATCTAAGGCAAAAATTTACAAGCCAAAGATTTACTTAGTTAAAAGAGAAAATATGAAGGAGAATGAGATACCAAATAGCACTGATGATTTACAATGCAATGCAGAGAAATAAAACATGGGAATTGGTCAAGTAAGAACCTGGTATGAGGCTGGTTGGTAATAAGTGGGCGTATAAAGTAAAATTCAATCCAAATGGTGAGGAAGAAAGATTCAAAGCTAGGTTAATAGCAAAGGGATATACTCAGATTGTTGGAGTTGACTACACTGAAACTTTCAATCCAGTAGTAAAAGCATCTACACTGAAAATAATTCTTAGCATAATAATTTATTTTGGTTGGAATATAAAGCAAGTTGATGTGAATAATGTCTTCCTAAAGGGAGATCTTACAGAGGAAGTATTCATGACTCAACCTGGTGGCTTCATTGACAAGGAGAAACCAGATACATATGCAAACTGAAAAGAGCTTTATATGGTAGGCTCCTAGAGCCTGGTATGACAAACTCAAAGGTGTCTTGCTGACTGGGGTTTTAAAAATATCATATCTGATACATATTTGTTCTTTATTAATAAAGATGGCAATATTTTCATCATCATAGTATATATAGATGACATCACAGTGATAGGGAATCAAGATGATAAAATCAAATAGGTTATACAGAAACTAAGTGACAGCTTTGCATCGAAGTTGAAGGATCATTGAGTTATTTCTTATGACTAAGAGTAAATAGGAACAAAGTGTTGGGGTTTTGGGCAAAATACTCAGGTTACGTAGCGGAATGCGGGAAAATCAAATTTTCCGTTTTCTTTAATTTTTCTTGGGTAATTAAAATAAACTTATTTATTTTAATCACTCAATACTCAAAAACATAATTTTTAACCTAAAAATCAGAATTTCAGTAAATTACCACACAACCCCAAAATTTTCCATTTAAATCATTTTAGTCCTAAGTTGTTCAAAACAAGCTTAGGTGATTTCCAATCACAACAAAAATGATTTGTACATCAAATATACATTAAAACTTAAATCTGAAATTTTTTCCAGATTTTCCATTATTACGTAAATGCCTCAAATAGTTTGCATTTTGTTCATTTTGGTACTAATTTGTCAAATACAATATTAGGTGATATCTAATCACTACCAAAATGATTTGTACATCTTAGATACATTAAAATGAAACCTAGAAAAAAAAATTCAGATTTTTTGCTTATTGCCGTGAGCCCCAATATTTTACATTTTGATCATTTTGGTCCTAAATTGTCAAATATAAGTTTAGATGATTTCCAATCACTACAAAAATAATTTATATATCTCATATGTATCAAAATACAACATATATATGAAAAGCCCCAATTTTAGTTTAGGTTTGAAACCATAATTTCTCAATTAATAAAATTAACCAAAATTAACACAATCCAACACTTTAATCTAATATCTATAACATCAATCAAGTCTCACCACTATGAAACAACTCAAGAAAAATTATAGGTCATCATTGAGTGGCCTAACAACTCAAGAATGGCAACCAACTCATCTAATGACCAAAAGTGTGCTTATAATCATTAATATGCAAACTTTGTTTATATACATGCATACATCTTTCATTCAAGCTTCCAAACTTCATAACACAAACAAAAGAGAGTATAGAAATAAACATATGTTGTAGTCAAAAACAAAAAAAACAAAAAAATTTCTTTTAAAGAAAAGTTGAAATTACTTACTAATTTGCAAGTTTTCTTCACTTCCTTCTTGGTTTTTTTTCTTTTTCCTCTCAAGTCTCTTGTGTTTTTGAAAGCTTAGAATTATGAAGAAAATGAAAAAGAAACCCTTATATACTTATGGTTACTTGGCCGAAACCCCCTAGGAGTATTATAGTCATTTTGCTTCAAAATTATATTAATTTAAATGTTAAAGTTACTTATTCAATTTGAACACTTCAACATTAAATAAGTTCTAACAAGTGAACCAATCATATTAATCCACCTCCAACCATAATTATAATAAAGATAAATGTAATAAATATTCTAATTATTTAACAATTAAATAATTAGATAATTATCTAAAATAAATATCTAAATATGTATTATATTTACTTTAAATATTCCATAATACATATATTTGTGACATGTGTCAAATACTTTATTTGACAATGAATTAATGTGTATTAAATAAAATCATGTATTAAATTCAATACACATTAACTAAGAAATGACCGGAAAAACCTTTAAGCATATATCTTTTCGTTTAAACGTTAAACTATTTATAAATAATCAATATTATTCATAAAAGTTGCCCTAGTTCTCTACGAGTATAAATCATTAGTGAGACTCTCTAGATTCAGGCATATCCGTCACGAAATCCAATTACGTGTTCATAATCTACTAACCCGTAAATTATGACGACCACAGATAAACTCGCTGAATCATACAGGTCGAGGTCATCGCATATATATAATCCCTAAGTCACATGTATTCAGATTATTCCAGAGATATAGATAAAAACGTCAAATCACTATAGGTATAATCTTGTCGACGATTCTATTAGCAATCTCTTAATAACACTTAGAACTTAATTCTACAGTATACCACGGGCCCATGAATTTAATAGATTGTTAATTCCATATTGAATACATATGCTATGTACACATAACTGACGAATCCTGTCTTGATATGCACAAGATATCCTGAGGATCAGTCCACACCCAACAAACAGGAGGAGATCTGATCTAAATAGATCAGTGACGTGACTGCCATCAAAGTGTGGAGGATATTTTATACATCTACAGTGATATCTCAAGTCGAATGACCACTATGCTTACTTGACCCGAGAAGATTCCTATTGACGTTGGTGTACCATATATTAGGAAATTTTCGGTGAGTCGTTCAGTGTTTATCCAATATAAACACCTACACGTCTATACGAGTCTCCCCAGACTCATGGTTCATTGGGATAAACTATCGGACCAAATCTCGATATACGACGTGTAATAATCTCAACGGATTTTACTAACCGACCCATGTTAGTAAATCTTGACCAGGAACTTTATTTGATAATATACTTCTAGTAGTGACACTTCCCAATGTCAATTACAAACTACTTTGTAACTGTGTACTATATTATATATTATCGAGTATTTGTCTAATATATACATATCACTAAATCCTATTTAGTTTCAATTTAATCGTAATTATATAGAATATGTATATAAAAGCAAGAAGTACTACCATAAATAAGTATTATTATGGAAAAAATGAATTGTTCTTATTCATGAATCGGACATGAATACGATTCAGATTGACACTCCGAGCACCAACCCTAACACAAAGAAGGGATGCATTTATCTCAAAATAAATATATTCAAGATTTGATAAGTAGAACAATGATGAATAAGTGTAAGGGTTGTAGTTCACCAATGAGTACAAGTGTGATGTTTAGAATGGAAAGCATAATTGAAGAAGGAGGGGCAGACTTTAAAGACAAAACCCATGTACATGAGTGTGATTGGAAGTCTCTAATATGCTACCATCACAATACCAGAAATCACATATAGTGTCAACCAGCTCAGTCAGTTCATGGAAAGTCCAAAATTAATGCACTTGCAAGGGTGCAAAAGAGTACTTAGATACTTGAGGGATACAATGAATCATGGAATCTATTTCACACCAAAATGAAAACTCAAGCTGCTGGCCTATATGGATGCAGATTGGGCTGCTGATCAAGAAGAAAGAAAATCAACAAGAGGATACTACATATCTAATTTCTTGAAGAGAAATTTACAATATCATTAAATACTAATGAATTCATAATATTTGGGAAATGAATGCTGACTACGTTTTTGTTTTCTAGACATCAAATGAAACAATTCAAATAATCATTAAATAGACAGAATGATTGGAGGGGTGAGGATGAACGGGGAATTTAGGAAAGACTTTGAAATTAATAATAATAGATGTATACTCAAATGACATACTTAAAGATATCTTAGACATAAAAAATTATTTAATTATGTTTAATTTCAATTTCTTTTGTAATTAAGGTGTGTTTTTTTGGGTATATTATTTGGGTGTGTATTTATTATTTTGAAATAAAAATCAAGTCCAATATTACCCATTGCCTGTTTCATTTATCATTACCAAAACCACATGGTGATTCCTCACCCTAGGAGAGATTAGAACCAAAAAGATTGGTTTCTAGGCGAAGAGCGTAGGATAAAGAGAGATAAACATGGGATATCTCGG
Source organism: Zanthoxylum bungeanum (assembly GCA_019454045.1). Taxonomy (NCBI): domain Eukaryota; kingdom Viridiplantae; phylum Streptophyta; class Magnoliopsida; order Sapindales; family Rutaceae; genus Zanthoxylum; species Zanthoxylum bungeanum. Next base: position 61,615 of record SKCR01037433.1, read on the forward strand.
TTGCAGTTGAAAATAAAATACCAAATCTATAATGGGACCGGTCTGATTTTTAATGGGTTCCAAAATTTCAAACACTTATATTAATTAAAAAACATTCGATTAAACTTAAAATTATAAATATAATGAAAACTATAAATTCATAATATTAGACTAAAAAAAGCATGAGAGAAATTAAAGTTCCACAGTAAAATAATACAATTAATATATATAAGTCTATTATAAGTGCCTTTTTTAACCGAAAAACCATAAAATGATATAATAAAAAAATAACAACCATCAGATATTCAACAGCAAGTCAAGATGTTCATCTCATTCACCCATCCAACAGGATTGCCGATTATAGAGATAAATATTTTGTAGTAATTTTTAATTTAATAAAAAAAATAGAGGTGGGTTGGCGGATTTCTGATTTGAGTATTGATCGGATTTGTCTATTTACCAACCATACCCACCATCTATATGTTGGGATTTATGTCTCAAAGCTTCATGTATTGTAAAAACAAAATTGATTATTGTAATAATAATAAATGCATTATTCATTTTATCAAAGTTGTTTGATTTATATCGCATATTGTCAAATTGTCTTGTTTACCTTGATTACTATTGTACTTTCAGACTTCGTGTATGTTTGATGAAAAAGAGGGTTTATGTCTGAAGTTAGTAATCTAAATAGTCCATAGAGAGAAAACAAAGAGGGTTCTTTATTTGTGGATTATCTATAGCTGCGGTCCATTCTATACTTATATGACGACCTTGATCCGGGATCGTTCATGTAGTGACATGGGAATGGAGGCACCTTGTATGATGAAATCATATAGGACTGGACTCAGATAAATACGAATTTCTTTTAATATCCGTTAATCAAAGAAATTCATTTTATCTAATAGATGGTCATATATGGATTCGATTTTAATCCTGAGTGTACTACAAACTCATGCATGATAGGCTATGTCCTTTGATTTACTATGGTGAGGTTGGTGTTGCATTCTCAACCAATAACTACGTATTTTGGGGATATGGTTTGGTGTGTAACTGAGAATGTTTTACATAGATATGGAATTCATTCCTTCTTACGAGAAGCAGAAGAATATCTCTTTTAAGAGTTGATTCGGGACTTGAACAATTTGAGCGCTCAACTTTTCTATTACGAATAGAAAATTTTATATTCATAATTGTTATGAATTAGTTGTTCATTATAGAATCAATGGTGTTTAAGAGACAAAATATTTAGAGGGGTTTAACGGACTTATGACCGGCTCTATTTATGAGATATTCGTGAAAGGCTATATTCATATGTAATAACTATATCGATGGACACCGAAGTTGTTCGGTTATTTTATCCATCTATGGTAACGAGAGTTCAACTTCGAGTTTTTAGTGGAATAACGCGAAGTTAATAATTCGTAATATTTGATCAAAGAGTTTAATTAATATTTCGGAATTATTGGAGCTCGGAACCGTAGGTCCATTTGGTCCCCGTGCTAGCTCGATTAACTGTAGCAAACCTAATATAATTAGATTATCTAATAATATTCTCACATTATATTTATATATTATTAATGAGATTAATAATATTTATTGTCACAAATAAAAACTATGTTAAATTAGTTTAACTTAATATTTTCTAGAATTCTTTGATTATGAGATAATCAAGTTAGTAATAATTATGAGATAATTACTACAACATAATTGAATGTAATTTAATTATTATTGAGATAGCGATTTTTACTTACCTTGGAGACAAAGCCATATGGCTTACCATGCTCTCCAATTTATTATGTCTATTAGGTGGCTTGTATACACCTAATATTTTTGTCATTAGCTAATCCATTTTTATGCTTTGGTATGGCCTCCACATTTATGTGTTTACCATTGAAAGAAAGCATTGGATGCTTAATGACAAAGTCCTCGTCTTTAACTTATCATTTCTTATGCTTTGGTATGACATTCACATTTTTGTGTTTGCCATTGCAAGAAAACATTAGATGCTTAATGACAAGGTTAGTTATCTTGTGTAAGAGAATATAATCTCTACCATTTCTCTCACTTCTTAAGGTTAACATTTTTCATTCATTCACACAAGTCCGATCACGTCTGACCTATTTGGAATATGCAAGTCCCCGATAGGGCTTACGTCATCTTGACTTGACCGCACGACTAACACCCCGACCCGACTAACTGGGCCGGGCAACTGAAACAACTGTCAGCCTGCCCTGCTGAGCTACTAGGTTAGGGTGGTCCTGAGGCCTGGATCTGCTCTACTCTTCTGAACATCTTTCCAACTCGAGTCATGATTTTCTCTATGTACCATATCGGGACGGAAATCAAGTGAAATACATTGCTGACCTTCTCGGTGGGTCGGATGCCTCAGCTTCTTGGGTCTGGGCCCCTGAGGCTTGGAAATGGAAATCCCATTTACACCCTTCTTGAGATTCGGACTATTTGAGGGGTGAAAACCACTATCAACATTTGTTCTCTAGTTCTCGGTATCAATGAGTAAGCGAGTTGGTATCAGGAACTATAAAAAAGATGGTGGCGCATGAAGCTGGAAACCGATCTGGTGTCTTTGGGTTGTTGCTCCGATCTGATCTAGTCCAAAATCTCAAGTCTGCCTCATCTCTCAGCATGTATCACAACTGCAAGCTTCAATGCTTCTTGTGAAAGTCCATGTCCAGTTCACAATTCTGATCTATTATCTCAGTTTCTGACTCATAACTTGGTTATCCATTCCCTTAGGGTTTCTCTAACCGAAGGCTGATCTAAGCTAACATCGGTTAGCCCATCCACTGTCTTCTGCACTTAAAGAAGCTTATTATGTGCTACCCTGAGCTGATGCACTCTTTTGACATGCTGCAATCCCAGAGGGATATGATCTACAAGGATCTGCAAAAATAGAAAACAGGCAACGAGGGAAAACTCACCTCATTGGGTTATTATTAGAACAACAAAGCCACATGGGAGAAATTTTGACCCCAAACAATCACAAGTCATTAGTAGTAAGGGAATGAACCCTCCTTGTACCATCACACAATAATAGGACCTCAGCAGGACGTAACCCAGACCCGAGCCGAGATAATAAGCTGGCCACAAGGGAAAGATCCGTAATTGTGCCACTCAACATTTGGCCATGGGGGAGAAACTCTGACCTCATGCTAACAAATATAATAAAACCTCGGTATGATGCAACTCGACCCCGAGCCAAAAGTGAACATTTTTCCGCAAGGGAATGTTCCCCCCTATGTCGTTATTTAGTAATAGGATCCCAATGGGACGCAACCTCGACCCGAGCTGAAAATTGAACGTTTGCATACCCAAGGCCACAATAGGATAGCCGTAGCCACGAGGGCAATCTCCTTCCTCGAGGTCAACATACCCGATGATACATAATGGGGTATTCGCAACCACGGGGCATTTTCCCTCCCGTGATCAGCATACACGGTGACATATAATAAGATATCCGCAACCACGAGGGCATTTTCCCTCCATGTGCTCGACGTACCCGCTGATACATAATGGGATATCCACAACCACGGGGTTTTTTTCTCCCCGTGCTCGGTGTACCCGGTGATATATAATGTGATATCCGTAACCACGGGGATATTTTCCATCCCCGTGTTTGGCGTACCCACTGATACATAATGGGATAACTACAACCATATGGGCATTTTCCCTCCCCGTGTTCGGTGTACCCGCTGATACATAATGGGATATCCGCAACCACGGAGGCATTTTCCCTCCCCATGTTCGACGTATCCGATGATACATAATGGGATATCCGCAATCAAAGGGGCATTTTCCCTCTCCGTGTTCAGCATACCCGATGATACAAAATAAGATATTCGAAACCATGGGGGAATTTTTCCTCCTTGTGGTCAGCATACCCGGTGATACATAATATGATCTCCGCAACCACATGGACATTTCCCCTCCCCGTTTTTGGCATACCCGGCAATACATAAAGGGATATTTGCAACCATGGGGGCATTTTCCCTCCTCGTGTTCGGCGTACCCGATGATACATAATGGGATATCCGTAACCACAGGGGCATTTTCCCTCCCGTGTTCAGTGTACCCGGTGATACATAATTGGATATCTGCAACCACATGGGCATTTTCCCTCCCCGTGTTCGGCGTACCCGCTGATATATAATTGGATATCTTCAACCACTGGGGTATTTTCCCTCCCCGTATTCGGCGTACCTGGTGATACATAATGGGATATCCGCAACCACGGGTGCATATTTCCTCCTCGTGTTCGGTGTACTCGATGATATAAAAAAATTATGATATTTTATATCGTACTCAAGTGTACGGTGTCAAGTTTTAGTATAGATATGTGAAAGAGTGTCGAACCCACATGGATTGTGTTAAACTCACATTAAGTACTATAATTGATAATCCTAACTTTATTTAAAAAAATAATTAATAAAGATTTAAATAAATAAATAAGATATAAAAATAATTAAAGAGGAGAAACTAATACGAGAGAGATTCTAGAGTCTGATTTCACCTAATTATCCTCTATGTATTCATCATGTCAATTAATCATTGTTCAGTTGCATTGTTTATAAGTCAAGAATCCTAATGTATTATTTTCTTCTCCCGAGCAATAGTGAAAATATCATCAATTATAGACTTTGATATCCCTATAAAAATCTAATAATCAATAACTCATTACGCGTTGTGATTCTTTATTAACGACTTCAAAGGAACTATAGATTCTCTCGAACTCTATAAAACTTCTAGGTTATATTCTCTATATCCTATGCAAAATCCATCTCTTCCGAGCGATAGATTCTAACATGCATCATCTCAATTTGTGGCCAGCAAACAAGAAGCAATAAACGCAAGAGAATACAAATAAACTGAATAAAACTTCATAACAATATTGACAATCAATACATAGGTTCAAGCATTAGTTACATCATTCTCTAGAATTATGGAGTTAGTTCATGACTAAAGATAAAAAAAAAAAAAAAAAACATGGTCATGGATATAATGGAAATCATTAGAGTTCTAAGAAAGAAACTAGATGATTAAACCCGAATTGAATCTCTTCCTCTTTGGACGTCACTGACTCTCTAAAAATAAGTGTTTTGTATCTTGTGTTGTGTATTAGCCTCCCCCTAGGGTTTTGGACGAGCTTGTATATTTATAATAAAGTTTTGGAGTCTTTGTGCATGTAAACCCCTAAAAATTGGTGTTTCTGGGGTCTGCGGAGTGTCGCGGCGCTGGCAAGTGGTACCACTGCGCAAAAGCTACTGGAATTAGTATGGTAGACTGAAGGGGCGTCGTGGCGCCAGAAGTTGGGCACCGCGGCACAAGTCATTTTCTCTGGCTTGCCGATTCTGCGTTTCCGCTCATCTCGTGTGCTTCTGATGCGATTGTAAAGTCCCAAAACAAGTCAATTTACCCCAAAATCTATGTATCAATGTTTCCTACAAATAAGACATAAAAGAAACTATAAAATACATTAAATGATACGAAATTTAAAAAAATAATAAGCTAAGAATGCATGAATAAATAGGTATAAACGGCACTTATCAGTACCCGATGATACAAAATAAGACATTTGTAACCATGGGGCCATTTTTCCTCCCCGTGGTTGGCGTACCCAGGGATACATAATATGATATCCGTAACCACATGGCTATTTTTCCTCCCCGTTTTTGGCATACCCTGTGATATATAAAGAGATATCCGCAACCATGGGGTATTTTCCCTCCCCGTATTCGACATACCTGATGATATGTAATGGGATATCTGTAACCACAGGGGTATTTTCCTGATGAGCGGAAAATATATCAATATTTACCGCCCCTTTTACTTAATATTTTGTTTAGTTTCTCGGGTTTGATGAACGTTTTGATATGTTTTAGTTTATTTTGCAGATAAAATAATATTGGGACTTAATGAAATCATTTAGGACGAAATATGGGTCAAATAAGGGCAAAAATTGGACTTGACATATTAATTTTGGAGATTGGAAACTTGAAATGGCGTTTTTGACGAAGTGCAGTTTTGGAAATTCCAATTTTGCGCATCTGTCGTATTTTGGGAATAACCTTTTACTCCAATATCGGATTGAGCTGATTCAAGTTCCAGATTAAAGAAGACTCAAAGATCTACAGTTTTGAAAGACAAAATAATTTCGAATTCTGACGATTGCATGCCCGAAATTGATGAACCATCCAGAAGTGTGTTGTGTGTAATTATTAAAGTCACTTTCAATCATTTTCAAAGCAAAAAAATAAATTAATAAATAAATAATAAAAATTATCAAATCATCACCAAACATGATAAGAGATTAGTGGAGCAATTAATAATGGATTTGGTGGAGCAATTAGTGGAGCAATTAATATTGATTTGGTGGATGATTTGATGGAGGCAAAATTTTGCCTATAAATACCAAGCCATTTCATTGTAAAATTCATACTTTCTTCTAAGGAATTCCTTAAGAATACTAAGAAGATTGTATCTTGTTTGTTTATTTATAGCTTTCAGTAATTAATTTCCGTTTTCGCACTTTCTTTTCTTTACTTTTCAGTTTTACTTTCCGCAATTTACTTTTACGCACAGTACTTTTCTTTCTTTAATTTTCAGTTTTACTTTTCAGCAATTTACTTTCAGCATTTACTTTTCAGTAATTACTTTCAGCATTTACTTTTCAGCAATTTACTTTCAGCATTTACTTTTCAGCAATTTACTTTTCAGCAATTTACTTCCAGCATTTACTTTTCAGTAATTTAATTTCAGCATTTACTTTCCGTCATTTACTTTTCAGTAATTTAATTTTCAGTTTTACTTTATGTCTTTTATTTTATTTAAGTTTTTTTTTACTACCCGTAAATATGTGTCGTAACTAAGCCAGTTATCTGGGGTTGTGATGAAATCCAATATCACCGGTTTATAAGGGGTTAAATTATAGTTTGGGTAATATAAAGATTTATTTATTGAATCTTAATCTTAATGCTTTTTCATTAACTGGCCATTAATAAAATTGAACTGGGAAACTTAAAATGAACTAGACATATGGATTTTAAGTTTAAGACCTTAGACTCAATAGTCCACGATCTTCCTTGAGGATAGATAACCCTTTAATAGATTTCCTTACAGGATAGACATATACCTGTCGGGCGGGGGTAGCCATAATTGGAACTTAAACTTAATGAATCCAGATAATTTGGTTGACATAGACATATGGTTCAATTGGGTTAAACTGGGTATTTGTGTCTGACCATCGACAGAGGCTTACACATAATTTAGTGTTCCAGGTTAATAAATCAATATATTACCCAACTTTAAAATAACCACTTCATCTTTAAAATGATATTGGAAGAAATCACAACCCTAGATAGTTTTTAATATTAAATTTTCTTAAAACCTACTTTCGAACAATTTTATTTACTTGTTTTTAAATTTAGAATCGTCACCATTTCAAATCAATCAAACAACCTGTTAGATACTAGTAATCATTTGACCTCATAAAATTAATAGATTAGATATTAGTCCTCGTGGGATCGATATTTTTATACTACTTGAACGATATGTGCGCTTGCGTTATACGCGTGTGTAACCACCGGTCATTTCCCTCCCCGTGTTCAGCGTACCTGGTGATACATAATTAGATATCCGCAACCACGGGGGCATTTTCCCTCCCCGTGTTCGGTGTACCCGCTGATATATAATGGGATATCTGTAACCAAGAAGGCATTTTCCCTCCTTGTATTCGGCATCCCCGGGGACACATAATGGGATATCTACAACCACAAGTGCATTTTCCTCCCCGTGTTTGGCGCACCCAGTTATACATAATAGGATATTCGCAACCACGAGGGAATTTTCCCTCATTGTGTTCGGCATACCCGATGATACATAATGGAATATTTGTAATCACAGGACATTTTCCCTCCCATTGTTCTGCGTATTCGGTGATACATAATGAGATATCCACAACCACGGGGGCATTTTCCCTCCGTTGTTCGGCGTACTCGATTATACATAATAGGATATCCGTAATCACAGGGGCATTTTCCCTCCCTGTGTTCGGCGTACTTGGTGACACATAATAGGATATCAACACCGGGGTATTTTCCCTCCCCGTGTTCGATATACCCGCTGATACATAATGGGATATCCGCAACCACGGGGCATTTTCCCTCCCCGTGTTTGGCGTACCCGATGGTACATAATGAGATATCTGCAACCACGGGGGTATTTTCAGTCCCCGTGTTTGGCTTACCCGCTAATACATAATGGGATATCTGCAACCACGAGGGCAATTTCCTTCTCCGTGTTTGGTGTACCCGGTAATACATAATGGGATATCCGCAACCGCGGGGGCATTTTCCATTCCCATGTTCGGTATACCCCTATGATACACAATGGGATATCCATAACTACATGGGCATTCACCCTCCCAATGTTGGGCGTACCCGATGTTACAAAATGCTAAGGCACCGGCTGTATAAAAGCAAACCAAGCCAACAAACTGAAAGGGGCCTCGGTGAAACGAATGCATACACAAGCCATAATATCACGCATAATAAACAAACATTGATAAATAAGTTTTTATCTGAGAATGGATGAGTTTTACTCATATTCTTGGGATCTATTGTCTATCTTACAACTCTTTATGGGTCATTTTAAGAGAGGCTCTATTGAAGATATCCCATCAACACCTCAGCATTCCAGATACACATCCTGGCAATAGTCGCTAATAACGATGGTTGGTCTTCGCAGCTACTTGGTCTATATATTCATTCAGATAGCCATTTTTTACTAAATCTTCCACCTGCTCCTGCAGGTCTCTACATCTTTCTGTAGTGTGCCCCCTCAGATTATGGTGCATGCAATAATCTTTATCGCCTCTCTTATCAATGGGAAACTTCATCGGGTCGGGCTCAGCCAACAGACCTTTATCCCGGACTTCCCTAACTATCTGGGTCAGGGGTTTGTTCAGGGGGGTGAACATTGTCCCTCTTGCGACATGGTTGACCTGGGCAGACAGTCTTCTCTCATGTACTTGATTATTCTGAGGTATCGGCTGAACTCCTTATATCTCGGGACCGGTTTCCTCATGTCTCTACCTATATCCTGTTGATTTTTCGGCATGAGTATCTTGGTCATCTGGGTGCTTCCTCCTCGAACAATCTTCCCATCTTCCTCCATTAGCACAAACTTTATTGCCTACTCCAAAGCAGCGGCATAATCTGGTATCTCATGGATCCTCGGGTGAGACTATAACCTCCCACACTTGATAGCCCCTTTGAAATTTTCCAAGGCCTCTAGGGACTCATACGCCCCGACCTCTAAAACTAGGTTGTGGTACCTATCGATAAAGTTTTTCAAAGATTCATCGTCTCCTTACTTCATCAACCTCAGTGACCCCATCATTTTCCTCGGTACACACGCCCCTTTGAAATATCGCACAAATGATCTTCTCAACTGTTCAAAGCTGCTGACATTCCCCGGGGTCAAGTTCTTGAACCACAGACTTTCTGACCTTCACAAGGTTAAAGAGAATACCTTGCAGATGGCCTATCCGGCCATCCCTTAAATCTCTATTAACAAAATGAACTTCTCAATATGAGACTTGAGGTTCGTTCTGCATTTATAAACATCTATGGAAGGCATAGTGAATCTCCCTAGAAATCTCATCGCCAAAATTTTCTTCGTGAAAGAGGATGTGGTCCCTAAGTCTTGGTCACCTCCCGTCCCCATTTTCATATTTCCTTCCCATTTTCTCATCTTCTTTCAGATCAAACTCTTCATCCGGTCCTCTGAGCCGACCTGCTCTCTACCGCGAGTCTCCATGCGTCCTTCATTTCGAGTGTGACACCTTTCGTAACTGGGGACTTTTGTCCTTCCCCGGGGTACCGTTCCAGATCACTCTCTACAAAACACGGACTGTTATTAGGAGACTCCATAGTTTATCTGCCCTCCTCTTCTCCCCACAGCTCTCCTGCAGGTACAGCCTCGGCGACGACTACAAATCTCATTCTATGGGCACCCCTCTTCCTATGTTCATCATCTCATTCTACTCCAACAACCTTCTTTCCCCCTTATTATCTCTTCTTTTCTTTGACTGGGGCCCGCTCCCCCTCTTTCACCAGTTTTCTCTTCCAATTTCTCGAACATGATCTTCATGAAGACTTGAGTTGATTCTCTCTCTCGCATAGTTTCCTCCATTTTCTCCATCCACTCCGTCGTCAAAGCCTCTGAAGATCTATGGTTCACTTCTTCTGCCATTGCATTAGTATGTTTGTTGCTTTTAGTATTGTTCCCCACAGATGGCGCCAACTGTTGACTACTGATTTTCATTACAGGGGTAAATCGGTAATCTTACTCCTCGAACAATCCTCCCTCAACTGTGAATTTGTTTGGTTTGTTGGAAACCAAATGTAAACTTAGTAAAGATGAGATTACACACAGATGGAACAGAGGGTTTAACGTGGTTCGGTGGAATGGATCCAACCTACGTCCACGGGTACAAGAGAAAAGTAAGCTTTTATAATGTGGTCGGGTAATAACCAACTTGCTTATCTCTCAAGCTCGGCTGACCGACCCCTTACAAGCTCACTCTCACCCTTAAGCTTTTTGCTCTCTATTACAAGCTAAGAATAAAATAGAATTAACTACTCATTTACAATGAATTATGAATCTCTTTATATACTAGGGCAAATTCTACTGTAACAACAATCTCATGACGTCAGCCACATGAATCTACCATTAATGTAATAGCTCTTTTCCCCAACTACTCTGCCGAAAGTAGGCCTGCCATCTGACATCTCTTTAAACCAAGCTACTATAGGCCACTATCACACACTACCTCCAGCTTGTAATCTATAATTTCTTATATGATAGCGTGTGCTAGAAGATAAGCTAGTGACCTGCTCCGATCACATATGACCTTTTTGGAAGGTGCAAGTCCTCGTGTAGAGCTTACGTCATCTTGACTTGACCGCACGACTAACACTCTGACCCAACCAACTAGGCCGGGAAACTGAAACAACTGTCAGCATGTCCTGTTGAGCTACCAGGTCAAGTTGGTCCTCAGGCCTTGCTCTGCTCTGCTCTTCTGAATATCTTTCCAACTCGGGTCATGATCTTCTCTAGGTATCACATCGAGTCAGACATCAAGTGTCATCCATTGTTAACCTTCTCGATGGGCCAGATGCCTCAATTTTTTGGGCCTGGGCCCCTAAGGCTTGGAAATGGAAATCTCATTTACACCCTTCTCGAGATTCGGACTATTTGGGGAGTGAAAACCACCATCAACAATTATATTTCAAAAATATTCTATTTCATTTTGGCCAGAGTTGTTATTTCTTTTCTTGACTCAAGTCTCGTTTCAATTGCTAACAATGCAGATTTAAATTTAAGATGCATTTCAATCGCTAGCAAAGACAACAACAACATCATATATCATCAAGTTTCAATTCCCATCAACCTTGTCACGACCCCCTCCCTAGAGCGGGTACAACCCTAGAAAGAGGTTCGCGAACAACTTTAGCTCGAGCATTCTATATGTTAAACCAACCAAACAAATATGCACAATTAATACATCACAAGATATAAATATATGAATTATACACAATTCTTATGATTTACAACACAAGTCTTAAAAATATGCAAATGACGACTCAAATGTATGGCCCAACCCGAAAAACAACTGTGGCATGTGGATCCAACTCTGGTAATAATTCTGTTGCGCTCGCGAACTACCTGGAATGTTGGGGGAAAAAAGGGAGTGCGTTAAAGAGTTCTAAGAAGTAAAGCACTCATACTCTCAACATGACCTCACCAAAAAATAGGAATATATATAAGTGTATATATATAATAATAATTGAAGCAAACATCTCACAACAATACAAACATCCATCAAACATGGTTGCTAATTCGGGTCCAGTATAAAAGTGGATTGAAACCAATGGGAGAGTACCTCATCACAACTCCCAAGATTTCCCACCATATCAAAACCAATGGGAAAGTATCTCATCACAACTCCCAAGGTTTTCCATCATATCATCTTGCGTAATGTATCATCATATCTCATCTCATCTCCGACCGCTATCATACAAAACCCGACAGCATAACTCAACAACACACATCATCCAATACAATCACATCTCGCATCCAATCCATCAATCTCATCTCAATAATCATGAATTCTTTTTTTTTCCTCATGCTTTTAATTAACCAATGTTTATATCTCCACAAAATATATATAAATATATATATATATATATATATATATATATATATATATATATAATTATAATTAGACCAACATATTTATATAGACTTTCACGACAACCAACAATCAACAAACAATTATGTTAAGGGAATCAATGTGCATTGTATTTACCTTTATCCACGCAAAAGCTCTTACTATGTCTATATCCTCGCTAAGAATCTGAAAAATATAAAATTATGATCAGGTCCCTCAATTTATCCAAAATTATGATTTTACCCCTAAACTTTTTAAATTTCCATTTTAGCCCCTAAACTTTTCTAAAATGTCCAAATAGTCCTATAATTCTTAAATATTACTATTTAACCCCTAAAAACCAGAATTTCTAGTTTTACCCTCTTAATTATGTAAATATACAATTAAGTCCAAAACTTTCAAATTCTATCATTTACACCCCAAAAATGGTAATAATCACATACCGAGCTCCAACGACCTCCAAATCTCACAACAAAAGAGCCGATGGTCAGCAAATATCTCAAGGTTCACCGTGATGGTGGTGGTAGGGGCTGAAACACGGCGGTTACTAAATATCGGTTAAACACCGATCACAACCGTATTTTGATCGTTTCTCAACAACCGAAGGTTTGATTTCGGCAAACGAAGTGTCTAACTCGCGTATCTCGATGAGGGGAAAAATCTGATCCGAGAGGTGTCATACACACGTGGCAGTGCGTGGGAAGCAACTCATCGGCGCGTGGGGGCGCGTCCGGCGGTGGTTCGATGGTGATCCGGTGGTGATAGATTCGTCTCGTCGAGGGGATACTCCAGATGTGGTCACTTGCCAGAAACGGAGATCGGACGACATTGAAAACTTAATTTCTCTCTCTGTCCATGAACTTTCTTTCTCTTCTGGATAATCCTCTCTCAATAGCTCTCGGTTTCTCTCTCTAAAACACCATAAAATTATTCTCAGAACTCTATTTGAGATGAACAAGGCAAACAAATGGTCCTGGAAGATTCTGATTGGCAAGTGTTTTGTTTGTTATTCTGCTAGCTCTACTTCCCAACCAAAATATCCATGATGGAACTTCTGGCAAAGCAACAAATTGATCAACAGCAAGGTAGGAACATCAACACATCAAATAAATTATGGATATGTCTTTTCCATGGAAGTTTCCATGATATTCATAACTTTAAAACCTTTTTGCTAAAATATTATTTGGCAACGCAACATGTGGAAGAAGAATAATAAAAAATAAAGAAAAAGAGTTGAGTTTAAGAACTTGATCTACAATTGCAACCGTAAGAGTAGCTTCAAGAAGATAATGAAGATAAGCCATATGTGAGATAATTAATTATTTGATAGAAGAAGATAATAAGTTGGGTGAGTATGTTTGTTTGATTAGGAAATAATAAACTTAATTATTGATGATAATGGAGGTGGGGTGTGTTAGGTTTGAAAATAATTGACATGATCGAAAAAGAAATACAAGATATTACAATCTACCCACCTTACAAAAATTTTGTCCTTGAAATTTCTAAATCCTCAAACAGCTCTGAGTATTTCTCCATCATAACCTGTTTCACTTCCCGAGTCGCCTCCTGAATGTGATGATTAGACCTCATGAACTTCACAAGAGGATTACGTCTGGATCTCAACTCTTGAACCTTTCAATCTACGATCTTCACAAGCTTTCCTTATAAGTCAAGTTCTCTCTCAGCTCTATCGGTTTACTCTACAAAATGCGAGAAGGGTCTGGTACATACTTCTTTTGTATGAATATACGAAACACTTTATGAATCCTTTCTAATTTCGGTGGTAATGCCAGACGATATGCCACTTTTCCACTCTCTCCAAAATCTCAAAAGGACCAATAAAGCGCGGCGAAAACTTTCTCTTCCAGCCCAACCTCACAACTCCATCCCAATAAGATATTTTCAAGAATACTTTATCTCCAACTTGGAACTCAAGGTCGTACCCCCTATTGTTGACAAACTCTTCCTTCAACTCTGCTCATCTAACAGTCTTGCTCGGATCAACCTAATCTCTCAGATGTCATATCCACCAAGTCTGAGCCATGAATCTGTCTATCTCCAACCTGCCCCAACAAACAGAATATTACATCTCCTCTCACGTAAAGCCTTATATGGAGTCATGACGATACTAGTCTGAAAGTTATGGTAGTAGGTGAACACAATCAGACGTAAATGATCATCCCAACTCCCAGTGAATGTCAAAACACACGATCTCAATAAATCTTCTAGCATCTGAATAGTCTTCTCTGACTAATCGTCGGTCTGAGGGTGGAATGAGGTGCTCGTAGAAATCTTTGATTCTATAGTCTTCAAGAAATTCTGCCGAAAATGAGAAGTGAATCCGACAACGCTATCTAATACAATCGATAATGGTATACCATATAATCGTACAATCTGCTCCACAAATAATTTTGCTAGTCTCTCTGGTCCTGATATAACTCGAATCGCTAAAAAATAAGCAGATCTAGACAATCGATCCACTACTACCCAAATTGCATCATAACTCTATTGTGTCATCGGTAGCCCTACTACAAAATCTATCGTGATGTTTTCCCATGGCCACTCGGGTATAGGTAAAGGCTGGAGTAATCCGAATGGATGTTGATGTTCTAAATTAACCTGTTGACAAACCAAACACTGAGATACAAACTCTTAAGTCTCTCTCTTCATTCCTGATCACCAATAAGTCTTCTTTAGATTTTGATACATCTTGGTGCTCTCAGAATTAATATAATAAGGAATATTATGAGCCTCATCCAAGATCTCCTACTTGAGCTTTCCAGTAGATGGTATCACAACTCTATCTACAAATAATTACACATAATCTGAACTCAATCTGAAAGTAGTAGTCTCATTCCTTCCAATCTCTACTCTCCATTTTATTTTTATCTCGTGCCACAACTTACAAACCAGCTATCCCATCTCTTAATGAAAAGGCTCCACCTAGGGTCCTGCACAGACAACAGCTATAAAGAGCTTTTAGCAGTTTACGTAAAATCCACATTAAGGTCCCCACTACTAAAAATATGATTTGTAGATCCCTCACATTTCTGCTTTACATCTTATCACCGTGAAAATTATTATCATTGCCAGTCAGGCATAGATACTGCGAAAGTGTCTTTTCTTGAAGAAATTATTTATATCTCTCTCTATAAAGATATGCATGAGTTCTTAATGAATTACTCAAAACTTCTTCCATGGCATCCTCCTCTGCCAATCCTAACCCATGTTCAAAGTCTGCTAGAGCCAAGGTGATATACCAAAAGCTTTGTAAATGGCCTTTCACTGATAGAGCAGTTATAGACTCTAAATATGTTCGAGACCTTAGGAGAGATATTTATGATTGTCTCAATGAAGCTCCATCCGCTCTTTTGCCCAAAGAGATTGCAATAGATATCGTGGCAAGAGTTCCTACAAACTTCATGAGGTGGTGTTTCATTCTTAGAACCATTTGGAATGGAAAAACAGTTGGACAATTATGACCCATAGCGTCACTATTTGTACAGATCATGGTGTTGTTGTACAAATTAACTATGTGACAAATGAGATTGCACTCTTATCATTTGTGATTAGATCACCTAGATGTATAAATGATGAGAGGTCCCTATGATTTGTTCCTGACGGAGAATGATATGAGACAGTATCAGTCCACGAAGGATAAATCATTAAATATCCATAGTCAGAGTATTATCGAGATTGGACATCGATAAATACGTAAAAGACTAGTATTACACTTGTGCACGTTGTGAGGGCACAACAGCATAGTTCTCATATATTTGGGTATAGGATACTCATGCAAGTGTAATAGGAGGTTGTATTTTACCGATGGTACGGGAAACAGCTTCGCTCTGGATAGACCCCTGCGGAATCCCATTGGTAGTATGACTATGTGTCTATGGGAGTCCGCAATCAGGGTAGGTGTATTGGTCTTAACCTGAGACTTGCACCGCTAATACTTGCGACAATCAATATATTTGGTTGAGGTCGTCCAGGGCTTTAACCGGTTCTATGTATGCCAATTCTGGGTATATTGAGAATCGTAGTGTGTTGGGTGTGATGTTAAGACGGAAGTATCACTCCAGTCATATAGAGATGATGGTCACATAGGATACGGAACTCGTTCTCTTAAATGCTCGAGCTATCGGGATATTATGACTTGGTCATGTATATTCGATTATAGAGACTAGTTGCCAGACATCTGATATGTGCTTCGTAAGGGGCAGACACAATTTCAGCCCCAGACCTTGCACGTGATCATTCGATACTGGATCGACATACACAATACTTCGGTATACTACGCTTGATATAGATCACATATTCCTGTAAGGATATTTCTGGAGAATTGGGTAGGCATGGCGCTTTGCTAGAAGCCAACATTGTCTTGTAAATCGGTAAAAACGTAGTACGAGGTACTTACGTGTTCGGATAGTCCGACGATCGTATTTACTGCCAACACATATCCGGGGATCTCATGGTCGCTTCCCTAAGATTCACCGATGACGTATGACTCGCACTTTAATTAATCTGGGATTAATTAGAAGAGAGAGAAAATTAATATGGGATTAATCACGAAGATATTTTATCTGGGATAAAATATTAATTAAATAGAGAGAACGATTAATTTGGAATTAATCAATAAAATAATATATTTGATATATTATGCGAAATTGGATTTCGACGCGGAATTAAAATTATATTTTAATTCGGGCGAACGAATTAATTTAGAATTAATTCGTTAGCGACATGAATAGTGATTTCGCTAGGCGTAATCGTTTAATTACGTCGCGACGAAAAATTCGTTAATTTGGAATTAGCAAACTCGAGCCCGGGATTATTTGCGAGCGCATTCGCATTTCGAATTCGAGTGCGGCACACAAGACAAATCGAGCGTTAAATCGAAAATCACATCAAGCGTCGAATCAAATGTGACTTTGAGTGATGTGACAACTTGTCACTTGATTTGAGTGATTGATGTGGTAGTTGAAAATCAATTATTGCTTTTTACTTTTTGCTTTTTGACTTTTGGTATATGGAAATGATTTATGTATTTGTTTTGTTTTTGGAAAATAATATATATATATATATACATTTAATACATTTTTCTTATTTCTCTCTCTCTCTCTCTCTCCATTTACGGTTTCAAGGAAACCATTTTTCCCTCCTCTCTTTCCTTCTCCTCTCTCACGGCTTTGAGCCATCTTCTCCTCTTCCACTTTTTCTGGTTCTGCCGAATGTAAGAGAAGCAAGTGAGAGTGTTTTGTGGCAAAACAAAGGTGCTAGCACACACTTGGGTCAATACAAAGGTGATAGGGCAGTGTTCTTGTGAGCTTGGAATCCGTTTTTGAAGCTTGGAGCTTGGAGCTTCCATGGAGTCTTCAATGGCCGATTCTTGGAGGAGCCGAACCAGTCACCACCGAGCAGCCCACTGCAATAGAGAGCAGCCACTGCCGAGCTTAAACAAGGAGGAAGAAATAGTTTTGTTTTTCGTAGCATCATACCGTTCAATGTGAGTATGTATTCCGCCTTACTCCTTTGAGTATTCATACGAATTTTGTGCTTGATTTCATGATCTTGGGACCTAATTAGAAACCAACAATGGTATCTATGAGCTTTGATCAAGCATGAAAAAATTTAGGGTTGAAATTGGGTTAAATCAATTGAAGCATGATTTGGTTAATTGATTGATTAAGTATGCTTGTATGTTGATTAATTGAAGTTGTGCATGATCAATTTCATGAAATTGGATTGGATCCATTTTTCCCCCAAAATTTTTGGGCATGGCCGAAAATCAAAGAGCCCTAATGTCTTGGTAATTTTTTGTGTTTGATCATTGGATGACTTAAAACAATTGGGTAATGTTGTTTTGAAGTTCAATTGGATTGAATTTTGATTTGGAACAATTTTCCCTTTTAAAGTTGGCTTGGCCGAATTTAGTAGACATGAAATTCATTGTGATTTTTTGTTTTTGATTCATTGGATGAGTTGAATTGATTTTGGAAATGATGATTGTGGATTCAATTGGATTGAAACCGAATCGGATTGGAAAAACCCCTAATTGCCGAAACTTTAAGCATGTAAATTGGGTTTGATTTTGATTGAATTGTGTTGGACACTATTTGATTTAAAGTGCATGATTAATTAGCTAATTGATGTTTTAGAAATGTTAATTGGGTGATTAATTGTGTATTACACTTAGGTTAATTAATTATGGAATTTGGAATTTTATAAGTTAATTAATTGGGCTTGTTTTTGGAAATTGGGCCTTAAAGGTTGTAATTGGGCTTTTGGGCTTGGTTGTACCAAGTTAGGTTTAGGCCAATTTGGTTGGATCCAATTGGGCCCAAAACCGCATCCAAAAAGTCCAATTATGACCTAATGGACCTTAATTATTTAATTGGGCCTAATGGGCCAAGATTGATTTCTGGGCTTATGGGGTAACTCCCGGATTGGATTTTGGTTATTGGGTTTAACCCGAGTTGACCAAAAGTCCACGCCTTAAAGAAATTAATTAAAAGCCCATTGGACTTTAATTAAATAAACATTAGATGTTAATCGGGCTTTGAGACCCGTTGCGATTAAATTTGGAATTTAAGTCGTAAAGGTTCGTTAATAAAAGTGTAATATTTAATTTGGAATTAAATAGTGAATTAGAATTAAATGCGTATTAAATTGGATTTAATTATGTAATTTAATTTAATTCAAGAATTCGTACTTTAGTACTTATTCGCAAAACGAGTTTGACTCGAGCAAAAATCAAATCGTTGTTTGAACATTGGATGATCACTAATTATCAGATTAATTAATTGGATTAGATTGATTGATAACATGCTTGTATGAATACATGGTTGCGATGCATGAATAATGTATATCGGATGGATATTAGTCGGTGGGACAATTTTGGAAATTGTAATAAATTTGATTTATTAATTGGACCTGCGTGTCCAGCCTTATCACCTCCATACTCTTTGTATTCTCTTCTCACCTATTCCCCTCAATGTAAATGAGGTTTCTTTAGAAGTGTAGTGTAACGGTAGAAGTAAATACATGTGCTAGCGGGAGAGAGAAAGAGAGATTTGATCTAGGATCAATGTAAAGTATCCATCCGCATATCATTATTATTTTATTCATATGCGCTTTATTATGTGTTTAGAATGCATGTTAAGGGTGTATGATGATGAGACCTTAACAAAGATAATAAATTGGTTGCCAATTTACACGCGAAAAACCCTCGTTCAATATTGAGCGTCTTTCCTTCCATTGAGTGATTCTCACTCAAGATCCGAGACGGCATTGGTTTGTTGGCCAAAGTCAAGGCCTTTGTCTGTCGAAGATGTGTTTGAATCACGAAGGCTTTGTTCCATATCAGTGTCTTGTCCAAGTTGTGGTTTGTTGGCCAAAGTCAAGACCACTTCTTGCCCATCGACATTGATTACGAAGCTTTCCATGGTCAATGGGTCGCGCTTGACTGGGATCACTAAGTTTGTTGTGCCAAAGCCAAGCTTAGTTGATTCAAAGGAAAAAGGTTAGGTAATACATTGGATGTATTGGCATATATAAGATATATGTTTCGGACTTGGACGTCCCCATACCGGATCTAGGATTGGATTGGATCCAATCGATCTTAGAGATCTACCTAGTTAATTATCATACAATTTGTTGGCCAAAGTCAAGATTGTGTGATATTTAACGGGATCCTAGCCCACTAGGAAAACGGTTTCCCGAGTACTAGACAGAGGGTTAGAGGCTCGCCAAAAATAGTGGGAGGCAAGAATTGAATTTGCAATATTCGTTCAATTACTCGACATACGCGCTCAATCACAAATTATTTCGTCGTTAAATTAAATGTTAGTTGGACTAATATTTAAATTGTTGTTTTAATAACAAATTGGACTGTATTATAGTTGATTATATAATTGGATTATAGTAATCATATATTTGAATTAATTAATTTCAATTTACAGTTGATTTTATAATTGGATTATAGTAATCAATGTAATTGAGGTTAATTGATTTAAATTATATTTGATTGTATAGTTGGACTATAATAATCAATATAATACAAAGTATCACAAATCGTTGATTAAATAGTTGGACTATTAGAATCAAGATAAATTAAAAGATTGGCATTTAAAACATAATCCTGGGGAAAATGTGTTTAAATGGTTTAATTTTCAAATTGGGAATAATTTCAGGATGGTCCTGGAAAAATAATAAGTTACTTTATTTATTTGATAAAATAACATATTAAGCCTAAGCTCGGAGTTAAGCAAATAAGTGGAACATGATATTTGGAATATTCATGTAATGATAACTTTAGTGCTTATTCATTAGCTTGTCGCAGTAGACTCCTTAATTTCTGAATCAGAACTAAGGATTAGATCCTTAAAGTATGATAAATGAAATTGAAGGATTTTCATGGATCTATTTTAGATCTTTGAAATACTAAATTGGAATAAATAATTCTTGGAGAATTATTACTATTCTCAAGGAGACAAAGTCAAAGTTTGCAATTAGGCAAGTAGCGCAAGGCGCACCATACTTCGATATTCTAGAAGGCCAAGGGTTGACCAAAGGCTTCTGGAGTGTTGAAACCGGCAAAGGCAAAATCATTATAATCTTCTGGAAGATAAATGACATATCCCAAGAAGGAATTGAAGATGAGCAAGGCTCTGACTTCAAAAATGATTGTCATAATTATGTTCACAGCTAGTATTAAAATTAGATTTTAAATACTTAGTGTGATACATAAATATATATATATTGACGTTCAGAATCTGTTTTGAACAGGATACTGACTTCAATAGAGATTTATCTGCGAATTGAAAACGGGACAAAGTCGCTGTTTTAAACCTAGATACCTGAATTTAGGAACTACCTTCGGGTATGTGCTTAAATTAGGAAACTGTTATAATGTAACTAGTTTGACTAGATACATTATCTGTATATCAGTGTTTGACCCGCTGCAGGTGAACCTTTATATTCTAGAACACTAAAGTTTTTATTTTATAAGATGATATTAAGATAAACACATTAGATGTGAATAACAGAATTTATATTTTGAAAATAAATAATATCTCAAATATATAACATGACAAATAAATAGCTCAAACTGATTTGATCAGGTTGAAACTTGTATGTGGCATCGTTGTCAGGGACACAATTAAACAAGACTCTCGTATATCCACACTTTCGAAGAGTGGATACTAGGACTGATTTGATTCCAATCAATAAAGTCTACGAATCTAGTTTATTGGGCAAAGTGCCTAAAACACTATTTACTTGGTAAAAGTGCCAGTGCCCCCAATCTGCTAGCCCTAGTTCATAGTGAAACAGTGGCCCATGTCTAGCTAGCCTAGATGTGGATATGAATATTTCGTGACCTTTACAGATGTGGCATCGCGTATGGTTATGTGTTTCTTTTGAAGAACACAAATCGGAACTTTTAGAGTTTCAACACGAAATAGACAAACAGATTGGCTAAAGTATTGAACCATCACGGTTTGACCATGATGAAAATACTTAAGCAATAAGTTTCTCGTATACTTGAAAGAGTATAGTATTCTTTCAATTAGGACTCCTCCCGGAACTCATCAGTTTGACGGTGTGTCCGAACAGGATTAACCGAATTTTGTTAGACATGATAAGGTTAATCACGAGTCGCTCTGAGCTACCATTTCCTTCAACGGATACGCTAAACAGTGCAGAACTTATTTTGAATAAGGTTCCATAAATATCTGTTTGACAGATATCATATTAGATATGAACAGAAAGAAACCAGGTTTCTCATTCCTGAATATTTGGGTATATTAGGCATACGTTTGGATGATACCAAACTAAAACACAAATTGGATTAGTGCCAATTGTAGGTTATCCTAGGGATACCATAAGTATTGTACTTATACAACTCACGAGAGAACAATTAGATTGTTGTTAACCATGCGGTTTTCCTGAGAGTAATACCGATATGCAGTGGTAAGTGGGAGGATAGTAAAACTCGATGAAAATCGGGGTAATACTATTCAAGGCACCGATTCCTAATGGAACACAAATAGTTCATCAATGATGAAACTATTCCAATAATCTTCGAATACACAAGAACCACGTAAGTCGGAGAGAATCAGAAAAAACCTGGGGTATGGGTTTCTGATCTCACCTCATAAAGATGTCTATCTTATTGAGGAATACCAACTGACTACGTGTGAAGGAGTGATACTAGGTATCCCTATTATGGCAAAGTGTCATGATATCCGAATTGGATTCCATGTAAATCAACTATGTTTGGACAATAGTTGATGTACCACAAGGCATTGTGCCTACTGGTACAATAAGTCTTCAAGGAAGACATATATGGATGGCAACATACCATCGTACTAAGCTAGGCTTGTACCGAAAAGGTAGAGTTATCAACATTGTGTTAATTACGATGAAACCTTTTACCTGTTGCCACGGAAAATCCATTTTGACAATGCTTGCTGATGCTGCATGTTTCATTTATGAAATGTGGCAGCTGAATGCCAAAACCGATTTCCTTAACGGAAACCTTTCGGAGGATGTTTACAACATCATGACGGTTTTGTCGAACCATAACAAGCAAACTACGTTTGCAGGTTATTCGATCCATGTTTGGATTGAAGCAAGCATTAGGTTCTTGGAATTGTCGTTTTGATGTAATCAAAATAGTTTATGATTTAATTCAAAACGAAAATAATTCTTGTGTATATAAGGAGGTTAGTGGGAGCGCACTGACAGTGAATGTCCTGAATAATGATGATATATCATTTCTTGGAAATGATATTCCCATAATATAATCGGTGAAAGCTTGGCTTTCATGATAACGACTATAAGTCGTAACAAAGGTACTATACAATAATATAACGGAACAGTGAGCTATAAATCTTCCAAGCAAGATATTGTTACCGAATAAACAATAAATGCAGGTTATTGTTGCTGCTGAGGCAGCAATAGAAGCCATTTGGGTCGATAATAAATCTAATTAGATTAGATATAGTTCTGTTAGCAGCTGAGCTAGGCGTCAGCACATGCTAAAGAATTAATGGTCTCATCGACGTTCCAGATACTTATTTTGATATTCATCTGATTCGTTCAGATCATACATCGCGGCGATGTGATGATCGAATAAATCGCATCAGATGATAATCATACAAATCCGCTGACGAAACCTTTTCTCAGCAGTTTGAGCCAATCGTACATAGTTTTTGGTTTCAAGCACTCGAGTGACTGGCTATAGGCCAAGTGGGAGATTGTTGGACAATTATGACCCATAGCGTCACTATTTGTACAGATCATGGTGTTGTTGTACAAATTAACTATGTGACAAAGGAGATTGCACTCTTATCATTTGTGATTAGATCATCTAGATGTATAAATGATGAGAGGTCCCTATGATTTGTTCCTGGACGGAGAATGATATGAGACAGTATCAGTCCACGAAGGATAAATCATTAAATATCCCTAGTCAGAGTATTATCGAGATTGGACATCGATAAATACGTAAAAGACTAGTATTACACTTGTGCACGTTGTGAGGGCACAACAGCATAGTTCTCATATATTTGGGTATAGGATACTCATGCAAGTGTAATAGGAGGTTGTGTTTTACCGATGGTACGGGAAACAGCTTCGCTCTGGATAGACCCATGCGGAATCCCATTGGTAGTATGACTATGTGTCTATGGGAGTCCGCAATCAGGGTAGGTGTATTTAGTCTTAACCTGAGACTTGCACCGCTAATACTTGCGATAATCAATATACTTTGGTTGAGGTCGTCCAGGGCTTTAACCGGTTCTGTGTACGCCAATTCTGGGTATATTGAGAATCGTAGTGTGTTGGGTGTGATGTTAAGACGGAAGTATCACTCCAGCCATATGGAGATGATGGTCACATAGGATACGGAACTTGTTCTCTTAAATGCTCGAGCTATCGGGATATTATGACTATGTCATGTATATCCGTTATAGAGACTAGTTGCCAGACATCTGATATGTGCTTCGTACGGGGCAGACACAATTCCAGCCCCAGACCTTGCACGTGATCATTCGATACTGGATCGACATACACAATACTACGGTATACTACGCTTGATATAGATCACATATTCCTGTAAGGATATTTCTGGAGAATTGGGTAGGCATGGCGCTTTGCTAGAAGCCAACCTTGTCTTGTAAATCGGTACAAACGTAGTACGAGGTACTTACGTGTTCAAATAGTCCGACGACCGTATTTACTGCCAATATATCCGGGGATCTCATGGGTCGCTTCCCTAAGATTCACCGATGACGTATGACTCGCACTTTAATTAATCTGGGATTAATTAGAAGAGAGAGAAAATTAATCTGGGATTAATTACAAGATATTTTATCTGGGATAAAATATTAATTAAAGAAAGAACGATTAATTTGGAATTAATCAATAAAATAATATATTTGATATATTATGCGAAATTGGATTTCGAAGCGGAATTAAAATTATATTTTAATTCGGGCGAACGAATTAATTTAGAATTAATTCGTTAGCGACGTGAATAGTGATTTCGCTAGGCGTAATCGTTTAATTACGTCGCGACGGAAAATTCGTTAATTTGGAATTAGCGAACCCGAGCCCGGGATTATTTGCGATCGCATTCGCATTTCGAATTCGAGTGCGGCACGCAAGTCAAATCGATCGTCAAATCGAAAATCACATCAAGCGTCAAATCAAATGTCACTTGAGTGAGTGATGTGACAACTTGTCACTTGATTGATTGAGTGATTGATTGGTAGTTGAAAATCAATTATTGCTTTTTACTTTTTGCTTTTTGAATTTTGGTATATGGAAATGATTTATGTATTTGTTTTTGTTTTTGGAAAATAAAAGATATATATATATATATACATTTTCTTCTTTATTACTTTCTCTCTCTCCATTTACGGTTTCAAGGAAACCCATTTTCCCTTCTCTCTTTCCTTCTCTCCTCTCACGGCTTTGAGCCATCTTCTTCCTCTTCCACTTTTCTGGTTCTGCCGAATGTAAAGAGAAGCAAGTGAGAGTGTTTTGTGGCAAAACAAAGGTGCTAGCACACACTTGGTCAATAAAAGGTGATAGGGCAGTGTTCTTGTGAGCTTGGAATCCGTTTTTGAAGCTTGAAGTTGACTTGGACTCCATGGAGTCTTCAATGGCCGATTCTTGGAGGAGCCGAACCAGTCACCACCGAGCAGCCCACTGCCATAGAGAGCAACTGCCGAGCTTAAACAAGGAGGAAGAAATGGTTTTGTTCTTCGTAGCATCAACCGTTCAATGTGAGTATGGATTCCGCCTTACTCCTTTTGTATTCATGCGAATTTTGTGCTTGATTTCATGATCTTGGGACCTAATTAGAAACCAACAATGGTATCTATGAGCTTTGATCAAGCATGAAAAGTTAGGGTTTGAAATTGGGTAAAATCAATTGAAGCATGCTTTGGTTAAATTGATTGATTAAGCATGCTTGTATGTTGATTAATTGAAGTTGTGCATGATCAATTTCATGAAATTGGATTGGATCCATTTTTCCCCAAATTTTTGGGCATGGCCGAAAATCAAAGAGCCCTAATGTCTTGGTAATTTTTGTTTTTTTGATCATGGATGACTTAAAACAATTGGGTATGTTGTTTTGAAGTTCAATTGGATTGAATTTTGATTTGGAACAATTTTCCCTTTAAAGTTGGCTTGGCCGAATTTAGTAAGACATGAAATTCATTGTGATTTTTTTTTTTTTGATTCATTGGATGAGTTGAATTGATTTGGGAAATGATGATTGTGGATTCAATTGGATTGAAACCGAATCGGATTGGAAAAACCCTTAATTGCCGAGACTTAAGCATGTAAATTGGGTTTGATTTTGATTGAATTGTGTTGGACACTATTTGATGTTAAAGTGCATGATTAATTATGCTAATTGATATTTTAGAAATGTTAATTGGGTGATTAATTGTGTATTACACTTAGGTTAATTAATTATGGAATTTGGAATTTTATAAGTTAATTAATTGGGCTTGTTTTTGGAAATTGGGCCTTAAAGGTTGTAATTGGGCTTTTGGGCTTGGTTGTACCAAGTTAGGTTTAGGCCAATTTGGTTGGATCCAATTGGGCCCAAAACCGCATCCAAGAAGTCCAATTATGACCTAATGGACCTTAATTATTTAATTGGGCCTAATGGGCCAAGATTGATTTCTGGGCTTATGGGGTAACTCCCGGATTGGATTTTGGTTATTGGGTTTAACCCGAGTTGACCAAAAGTCCACGCCTTAAAGAAATTAATTAAAAGCCCATTGGACTTTAATTAAATAAACATTAGATGTTAATCGGGCTTTGAGACCCGTTGCGATTAAATTTGGAATTTAAGTCGTAAAGGTTCGTTAATAAAAGTGTAATATTTAATTTGGAATTAAATAGTGAATTAGAATTAAATGCGTATTAAATTGGATTTAATTATGTAATTTAATTTAATTCAAGAATTCGTACTTTAGTACTTATTCGCAAAACGAGTTTGACTCGAGCAAAAATCAAATCGTTGTTTGAACATTGGATGATCACTAATTATCAGATTAATTAATTGGATTAGATTGATTGATAACATGCTTGTATGAATACATGGTTGCGAAGCATGAATAATGTATATCGGATGGATATTAGTCGGGTGGGACAATTTTGGAAATTGTAATAAATTTGATTTATTAATTGGACCTGCGTGTCCAGCCTTATCACCTCCATACTCTTTGTATTCTCTTCTCACCTATTCCCCTCAATGTAAATGAGGTTTCTTTAGAAGTGTAGTGTAACGGGTAGAAGTAAATACATGTGCTAGCGGGAGAGAGAAAGAGAGATTTGATCTAGGATCAATGTAAAGTATCCATCCGCATATCATTATTATTTTATTCATATGCGCTTTATTATGTGTTTAGAATGCATGTTTAAGGGTGTATGATGATGAGACCTTAACAAAGATAATAAATTGGTTGCCAATTTACACGCGAAAAACCCTCGTTCAATATTGAGCGTCTTTCCTTCCATTGAGTGATTCTCACTCAAGATCCGAGACGGCATTGGTTTGTTGGCCAAAGTCAAGGCCTTTGTCTGTCGAAGATGTGTTTGAATCACGAAGGCTTTGTTCCATATCAGTGTCTTGTCCAAGTTGTGGTTTGTTGGCCAAAGTCAAGACCATTTCTTGCCCATCGACATTGATTACGAAGCTTTCCATGGTCAATGGGTCGCGCTTGACTGGGATCACTAAGTTTGTTGTGCCAAAGCCAAGGCTTAGTTGATTCAAAGGAAAAAGGTTAGGTAATACATTGGATGTATTGGCATATATAAGATATATGTTTCGGACTTGGACGTCCCCATACCGGATCTAGGAATTGGATTGGATCCAATCGATCTTAGAGATCTACCTAGTTAATTATCATACAATTTTTTGGCCAAAGTCAAGATTGTGTGATATTTAACGGGATCCTAGCCCACTAGGAAACACGGTTTCCCGAGTACTAGACATAGGGTTAGAGGCTCGCCAAAAAATAGTGGGAGGCAAGAATTGAATTTGCAATATTCGTTCAATTATTCGCCATACGCGCTCAATCACAAATTATTTCGTCGTTAAATTAAATGTTAGTTGGACTAATATTTAAATTGTTGTTTTAATAAACAGTTGGACTGTATTATAGTTGATTATATAATTGGATTATAGTAATCAATATATTTGAATTAATTAATTTCAATTTACAGTTGATTTTATAATTGGATTATAGTAATCAATGTAATTGAGGTTAATTGATTTAAATTATATTTGATGTATAGTTGGACTATAATAATCATATAATACAAAGTACCACAAATCGTTGATTAAATAGTTGGACTATTAGAATCAAGATAATATTAAAATTGGCATTTAAAACATAATCCTGGGGAAAATGTGTTTAAATGGTTTAATTTTCAAATTGGGAATAATTTCAGGATGGTCCTGGAAAAATAATAAGTTACTTTATTTGATAAAATAACATATTAAGCCTAAGCTCGGAGTTAAGCAAATAAGTGGAACATGATATTTGGAATATTCATGTAATGATAACTTTAGTGCTTAATTCATTAAGCTTGTCGCAGTAGACTCCTTAATTTCTGAATCAGAACTAAGGATTAGATCCTTAAAGTATGATAAATGAAATTGAAGGATTTTCATGGATCTATTTTAGATCTTTGAAATACTAAATTGCAATAAATAATTCTTGGAGAATTAATGACTATTCTCAAGGAGACAAAGTCAAAGTTTGCAATTAGGCAAGTAGCGCAAGGCGCACCATACTTTGATATTCTAGAAGGCCAAGGGTTGACCAAAGGCTTCTGGAGTGTTGAAACCGGTAAAGGCAAAATCATTATAATCTTCTGGGAAGATAAATGACATATCCCAAGAAGGAATTGAAGATGAGCAAGGCTCTGACTTCAAAAATGATTGTCATAATTATGTTCACAGCTAGTATTAAAATTAGATTTTAAATACTTAGTGTGATACATAAATATATATATTGTCGTTCAGAATCTGTTTTGAACAGGATACTGACTTCAATAGAGATTTATCTGCGAATTGAAAACGGGACCAAAGTCGCTGTTTTAACCGTAGATACCTGAATTTAGGATCTACCTTCGGGTATGTGCTTAAATTAGGAAACTGTTATAATGTAACTAGTTTGACTAGATACATTATCTTTATATCAGTGTTGACCCGCTGCGGGTGAACCTTTATATTCTAGAACACTAAAGTGTTTTATTTTATAAAGATGATATTAAGATAAACACATTAGATGTGAATAACATAATTTATATTTTGAATATAAATAATATCTCAAATTTATAACATGACAAATAAATAGCTCAAACTGATTTGATCAGGTTGAAACTTGTATGTGGCATCGTTGTCAGGGACACAATTAAACAAGACTCGTATATCCACACTTTCGAATAGTGGATACTAGGACTGATTTGATTCCAATCAAATAAAGTCTACGAATCTAGTTTATTGGGCAAAGTGCCTAAAACACTATTTACTTGGTAAAAGTGCCAGTGCCACCAATCTGTTAGCCCTAGTTCATAGTGAAACAAGTGGGCCCATGTCTAGCTAGGCTAGATGTGGATATGAATATTTCGTGACCTTTACGGATGTGGCATCGCGTATGGTTATGTGTTTCTTTTGAAGAACACAAATCGGAAACTTTTAGAGTTTCGACACGAAATAGACAAACAGATCGGCTAAAGTATTGAACCATCACGGTTTGACCATGATGAAAATACATAAGCAATAAGTTTCTCGTATACTTGAAAGAGTATAGTATTCTTTCAATGAGGACTCCTCCCGGAACACGTCAGTTTGACGGTGTGTCCGAACAGGATTAACCGAATTTTGTTAGACATGATAAGGTTAATCACGAGTCGCTCTGAGCTACCATTTCCTTCAACGGATACGCTAAACAGTGCAGAACTTATTTTGAATAAGGTTCCATAAATATCTGTTTGACAGATATCATATTAGATATGAACAGGAAAGAAACCAGGTTTCTCATTCCTGAATATTTGGGTATACTAGGCATACGTTTGGATGATACCAAACTAAAACCCAAATTGGATTAGTGCCAATTGTAGGTTATCCTAGGGATACCATAAGTATTATACTTATACAACTCACGAGAGAACAATTAGATTGTTGCTAACCATGCGGTTTTCCTGAGAGGAATACCGATATGCAGTGGTAAGTGGGAGGATAGTAAAACTCGATGAAAATCGGGGTAATACTATTCAAGGCACAGATTCCTAATGGAACACAAATAGTTCATCAATGACAAAACTATCCAATAATCTTCGAATACACAAGAACCACGTATGTCGGAGAGAATCAGAAAACAACCTGGGGTATGGGTTTCTGATCTCACCTCATAAAGATGTCTATCTTATTGAGGAATACCAACTGACTACGTGTGAAGGAGTGATACTAGGTATCGACTCCCTATTATGGCAAAGTGCCATGATATCCGAATTTGATTCCATGTAAATCAATTATGTTTGGACACTAGTTGATGTACCACAAGGCATTGTGCCTACTGGTACAATAAGTCTTCAAGGAATACATACATGGATGGCAACATACCATCGTACTAAGCTAGGCTTGTAGCGAAAAGGTAGAGTTATCAACATTGTGTTAATTACGACGAAACCTTTTACCTGTTGCCACGGAAAATCCATTTTGACAATGCTTGCTGATGCTGCATGTTTCATTTATGAAATGTGGCAGCTGGATGCTAAAACTGCTTTCCTTAACGGAAACCTTTCGGAGGATGTTTACAACATCCTGACGGTTTTGTCGAACCATAACAAGCAAACTAGGTTTGCAGGTTATTCGATCCATGTTTGGATTGAAGCAAGCATTAGGTTCTTGGAATTGTCGTTTTGATGTAATCATAATAGTTATGATTTAATTCAAAACGAAAATAATTCTTGTGTATATAAGGAGGTTAGTGGGAGCGCACTGACAGTGAATGTCCTGAATAATGATGATATATCATTTCTTGGAAATGATATTCCCATAATATAATCGGTGAAAGCTTGGCTTTCATGATAACGACTATAAGTCGTAACAAAGATATTATACAATAGTATAACGGAACGGTGAGTTATAAATCTTCCAATCAAGATACTGTTACCGAATAAACAACAAATGCGGGTTATTGATGTTGCTGAGGCAGGAATAGAAGCCATTTGGGTCGATAATAAATCTAATTAGATTAGATATAGTTCTGTTAGCAGCTGAGCTAGGCGTCAGCACATGCTAAACAATTAATGGTCTCATCGACGATCCAGATACTTATTTTGATATTCATCTGATTCGTTCGGATCATACATCGCGGCGATGTGATGATCGAATAAATCGCATCAGATGATAATCATACAAATCCGCTGACGAAACCTTTTCTCAGCAGTTTGAGCCAATCGTACATAGTTCGGGTGTCAAGCACTCGAGTGACTGGCTATAGGCCAAGTGGGAGATTGTTGGACAATTATGACCCATAGCGTCACTATTTGTACAGATCATGGTGTTGTTGTACAAATTAACTATGTGACAAAGGAGATTGCACTCTTATCATTTGTGATTAGATCATCTAGATGTATAAATGATGAGAGGTCCCTATGATTTGTTCCTGGACGGAGAATGATATGAGACAGTATCAGTCCACGAAGGATAAATCATTAAATATCCCTAGTCAGAGTATTATCGAGATTGGACATCGATAAATACGTAAAAGACTAGTATTACACTTGTGCACGTTGTGAGGGTACAACAGCATAGTTCTCATATATTTGGGTATAGGATACTCATGCAAGTGTAATAGGAGGTTGTGTTTTACCGATGGTACGGGAAACAGCTTCGCTCTGGATAGACCCCTGCGGAATCCCATTGGTAGTATGACTATGTGTCTATGGGAGTCCGCAATCAGGGTAGGTGTATTTGGTCTTAACCTGAGACTTGCACCGCTAATACTTGCGACAATCAATATACTTTGGTTGAGGTCGTTCAGGGCTTTAACCGGTTCTATGTATGCCAATTCTGGGTATATTGAGAATCGTAGTGTGTTGGGTGTGATGTTAAGACGGAAGTATCACTCCAGCCATATGGAGATGATGGTCACATAGGATACGGAACTAGTTCTCTTAAATGCTCGAGCTATCGGGATATTATGACTTGGTCATGTATATCCGTTATAGAGACTAGTTGCCAGACATCTGATATGTGCTTCGTACGGGGCAGACACAATTCCAGCCCCAGACCTTGCACGTGATCATTCGATACTGGATCGACATACACAATACTTCGGTATAATACGCTTGATATAGATCACATATTCCTGTAAGGATATTTCTGGAGAATTGGGTAGGCATGGCGATTTGCTAGAAGCCAACCTTGTCTTGTAAATCGGTACAAACGTAGTACGAGGTACTTACGTGTTCGGATAGTCCGACGACCGTATTTACTGCCAACATATCCGGGGATCTCATTGGTCGCTTCCCTAAGATTCACCGATGACGTATGACTCGCACTTTAATTAATCTGGGATTAATTAGAAGAGAGAGAAAATTAATCTGGGATTAATTACGAAGATATTTTATCTGGGATAAAATATTAATTAAGGAGAGAGAACGATTAATTTGGAATTAATAAATAAAATAATATATTTGATATATTATGCGAAATTAGATTTCGACGCGGAATTAAAATTAGATTTTAATTCGGGCGAACGAATTAATTTAGAATTAATTCGTTAGCGATGTGAATAGTGATTTCGCTAGGCGTAATCGTTTAATTACGTCGCGACGGAAAATTCGTTAATTTGGAATTAGCGAACCCGAGCCCGGGATTATTTGCGATCGCATTCGCATTTCGAATTCGAGTGCGGCACGCAAGTCAAATCGATCGTCAAATCGAAAATCACATCAAGCGTCAAATCAAATGTCACTTTGAGTGATGTGACAACTTGTCACTTGATTTGAGTGATTGATGTGGTAGTTGAAAATCAATTATTGCTTTTTAATTTTTGCTTTTTGACTTTTGGTATATGGAAGTGATTTATGTATTTGTTTTGTTTTTGGAAAATAAAATATATATATATATATATATAATACATTTTCTATTATTACTTTCTCTCTCTCCTATTTACGGTTTCAAGGAAACCCATTTTCCCTCCTCTCTTTCCTTCTCCCTCTCACGGCTTTGAGCCATCTTCTTCCTCTTCCACTTTTCTGGTTCTGCCGAATGTAAAGAGAAGCAAGTGAGAGTGTTTTGTGGCAAAACAAAGGTGCTAGCACACACTTGGGTCAATACAAAGGTGATAGGGCAGTGTTCTTGTGAGCTTGGAATCCGTTTTTGAAGCTTGGAGCTTGGAGCTTCCATGGAGTCTTCAATGGCCGATTCTTGGAGGAGCCGAACCAGTCACCACCGAGCAGCCCACTACCATAGAGAGCTCACTGCCGAGCTTAAACAAGGAGGAAGAAATGGTTTTGTTCTTCGTAGCATCATACCGTTCAATGTGAGTATGTATTCTGCCTTACTCCTTTGAGTATTCATACGAATTTTATGCTTGATTTCATGATCTTGGGACCTAATTAGAAACCAACAAAAACAGATGGTTTAATCCAATACAAAAATAATTTTGCGATTGTTCATTATAGATATAACAGATTCCAATCCACAGTTTTCATCAACAGTCATGATTTCTTAAATCATTGCCAGTGGAGTCTCGGCACCTTGTTTAAACTTGGTTTCCTAAATGGATTTATTCTTGGACCAAGTCCAATACATCCCAACTATCCTGGTATCTCAGAAGCCAGCCTTCGTAAGCTTCCTCCCTTCATCAGTAATATTTTATATCGATGGTGTAATTGCCACAAAAGTATTACTGTCTGGATCGAAACCATTACTTCAGAATGGTCGGATGACTATTCGCTCGTTTACCACCCAATTCATCTTATTAAAATCATACCATCACGTCAACTCACTTATTGGAGACTCATTAGTTGGCCATCTAGACCTAAGCTTAGAGTTTACTATGGATACAATGATATTTGCCTTGAAGAGATTACTTCTCGACATTCATGTGATCTAAGAGCTCTTTCAGCAGACTTAGTCCGTCGAAGTCTAGAAAGCAATATCGATGATAGAGCTTGGCAACTCTTCACTACTATCGAAGAGTCATCTAGAATTATTATCCAGGGCTACAACAAAATCAAGTTTCCTGACAGTCTCAAAATCCAAATCATCAACGGTCTCATTCCCATGTCTCTACGAGCGAAACATCAATGGGAAGATCATCAATTTGAAGATGATCATGTCCTTGCAACGCAACCAAGTTGTTATATTCCATAATGTGATCTTAACTATTATATTTTGTTATTTTTTTGGCATTATTGCCTATGTTTGTTTATACATGAGTGTCAACAAAGTCTTATTTCTCATTTCTCGAACATTAAAGTTCTAGTGTCTTCGACTTACTGATGCACGACGATGTTATAACTGCGACATGAGGTTTATATTAGGTACAACCATAGAAATCACGTCAGATGCAGCTACAGGTATAACGATGTGGGCAACTGACAAAACTACTGGAGGTAAAAGTATAGAACCCTCGTTATCCTCAATAATCGACGAAATACTAGATAAAGCAATATCAAATTCAAGATCTATCGACTAAGTGTGAGGTCTCTCTATACTTTTACTCGACATTCTCACGCATCATCAAATTATCACTCTCCCACTTTGAGTACCAATACCACGGCCACGTCCAAACATTTTCCTACGGACACAAAACTACCCTTTTAATACTATGGGTTGGATGTTAAGGGAGAGATTCAAACCTTTAAGTAGAAGGAATCGTCCCACCGCATTGAGTTTTTGAATGAGGGGCCTTGGAACGGATTCACATCATCTTCATTACATAAGATCGATATGGTTTGTTTATTTTGAGATACAAGCCTTCTTACTATTTTTGTCGGCATATCATCTTCTCTTATGTAATTTCTTTCCCTTTTTCTCCCCTTTCAACACTCCGTATTCCATGGCTGCTTTTCCCCGATCGTTGCTAGTGATATCTCACATTTTATAGCTCATATTCCCTCACTCCTCCCATTATTTTCTATTAAGGCTTTCGCTTTTTCATACATCCTTAAGATTTCTCCTTCTTCATCTTCGCCTCCTCTTATATTTTTAAGTATTGCCAGAAAGATCTTCCTTTTTTTGGGCACTCATTCTCTGTTTTTCTGCTTATAAGGATTTTTATTTCAAGTGGCCACGTTGCATAGTCGCTCTCTTGTTCACTTTTGGCTCTTTTTAAGCTGATTACGCTCCAAACTTCTTCATTTTGTATCCATCTCTCCTTAATGATGTTGTTTTGAGAATGTCTTTCCTTTCTGATCCATTCCTTGTTGTCTCGGAAGATACTGCTCAGTCTAAGTATACTCTCGCGTTCCCCCTCTTCCGTGCTTTCCTTCTTTTCTTCCTCATGCTCATTTATCTTTTTCTCCAGCTGCTCGAAGAGTTTTTTTAAGGGGCTTTTTTCCTTCTCATTCTCCTCCCCTCTCTTTTTTATTGGTATATTAGCAAAGTTCAGCAGATGTATTTTATTGTTATTCTCCTCCCCACGTTGCTCCTCTAGTTTCAAAATCTCGAAGATTATTCTGTTGTATCCCATTTTAATCTTGATGATTTTTGGTCTTATTCTATAGAATTCCCCTTCTTTTGTAATTAGGATTGTTTCGTTTCTCATAAGCATGTCTATTTGAATTTTATTTCTTCTTTCGTCAATGGGATTTTCTACTTGTTGTATGGCCTGCTCCCACTCGTTAACTTGATTTCTGAGGCTTTCTTCCCCTTTCTTGCCCTATTGTTCCTCTATTGTTACTAGTATTATGAGGGTGCTGCTTCCATTGTAGGCTAAGTCTACCTCTCTTGTCGTTTCCCTCTCCTTAGCATAGGGGCTTTTATGGCCCTTCTTAGCAAGCATCCCCACAGTGTGGCAATGATTCTTTCCTCTTCCAGTTTTTTCACTTTGGTGGAGAACCTAATCCTAAAGAACCTCGCTCTAAAGGGCCTATGTCGTTCCATTATTTGTGGCAACTTGTTTGCAATCATAATAATGGGTACGTTTTTCTGTTTTTTGAATACCCGGGAATACTTGGAATCAAGCCTGCACTGCAGCAGAAGTTGTACGAAACATAGAGTATAACAAAGCAGAGGTGCACTCTATCATCCAAAACGAAAGGGGGAAGATCGAAGAGGAGGATGCTTTCACCACAAAGAAAGCAAAAACCAAAATGAAAAAAAAGAAAAAATGAGATGTATGGCGGAGGGAAGGAGAGAAAGAACGCATGCATGGAGATTCTGTCTGTCGGAGGTTCGAGAATCTATGAAATAGAACAAATTATGCTAAGTAATGCTATAGGAGAGCGAAGTGACTCACTAGTAGTGAGGCACGATCGGGGAAGAAGAGCGAAGTGAAGCGAAGTAGGAGCCATTAACTCCAGGATAAACAAACAAAATATCTCTTATTTCTCTTCGGAGTTAGTAAGATATAGCTCGGAGTTGGAACAAGGAATGCTAAAAAGAGCGAGGCGAAGCCGAGCGGTGTATGAAACCCTTGATAAAAAAAAAACAAACTGGTCGAAAGAGCGAGTCTCTCATAGAGACGAGCGACGAGGCAATTAGCGAAGCGGAGCGGAGCGAGTCTCTCATAGAGACGAGCGATGAGTCAAGTAGCTGCATTCCCTCTCTCAAGGATAAATAAATATATATCTCCTATATATACTAGTAGCTAAGACTTAACTTTAAGACTTCCCATCGGTAAGCTTAAAGGGGAGAGGGTTATCACTCTCCAACCGAAAGGCCGCTATTCATCTTCCGAAAGGAAGAGGAATAGAATAAGGTCTTTACCTAACTCTAGCTTCATCTTCCGAATTCTAAAACCCGGGGGTCGGATTCTAATGCAATGTGTCTACAGAACCTAAAACCCTAAGCTCTGATACCAAATATGTCACGACCCCCTCCCTAAAGCGGGCCCAACCCTAGAAAGAGGTTCGCGAACAACTTTAGCTCGAGCATTCTATATGTTAAACCAACCAAACAAATATGCACAATTAATACATCACAAGATACAAATACGTAAATTATACACAATTTTTATGATTTACAACACAAGTCTTAAAAATATGTAAATGACGACTCAAATGTCTGGACCAACCCGAAAAACAACTGTGGCACGTGGATCCAAATCTGGTACTGGTTCTGCTGTGCTCGCGAACTATCTGGAATGTTTGGGGGAAAAAGATGAGTGAGCTTAAAGAGCTCAGCAAGTAAAGCACTCATACTCTCAACATTACCTCACCAACAAAATAGGAATATATATAAGTGTATATATATAAGTATATATATTTGTAATATATGAAAATAAAATATATATAATAATAATTCAAGCAAACATCTCACAACAATACAAACATCCATCAAATACGGTTGCTAATCCGGATCCAGTATAATAGTGGATTGAAACCAATGGGAGAGTACCTCATCACAACTCCCAAGGTTTCCCACCATATCAAAACCAATGGAATAGTACATCATCACAACTCCCAAGGTTTTCTATCATATCATCTCGCGTAATGTATCATCATATCTCATCTCATCTCTGACCGCTATCATACAAAACCCGACAGCATAACTCAACAACACACATCATCCAATACAATCACATCTCGCATCCAATCCATCAATTTCATCTCAATAATCATGAATTCTTTTTTTTCCCTCATGCTTTCAATTAACCAATGTTTATATCTCCACAAGATATATATAAATATATATATATATATATATTATATATATATATATATATTATATATATATATATATAATTATAATTATACCAACATATTTATATACACTTTCACGACAACCAACAATCAAGAAACAATTATGTTAAGGGAATCAACGTGCATTGTATTTACCTCTATCCACGCAAAAGCTCTTACTATATCTATATCATCGCTAAGAATCTGAAAAATATAAAATTACGATCAGATCCCTCAATTTATCCAAAATTACAATTTTACCCCTAAATTTTCTAAATTTCCATTTCAGCCCCTAAACTTTTCTAAAATGTCCAAATAGTCCTAAAATACTTAAATATTACTATTTAACCCCTAAAAACCAGAATTAACAGTTTTACCCTCTTAATTTTGTAAATATACAATTAAGTCCAAAACTTTCAAATTCTATCATTTACACCCCAAAACGGTAATAATCATATACCGAGCTCCAACAACCTTCAAATCTCACAACGAAAGAGCCGCTGGTCAGGAAACATCTCAAGGTTCACGGTGATGGTGGTGGTAGGGCTGAAACACGACGGTTACCGACGATCGGTTAAACACCGATAACAATCGTATTTTGCTCGTTTCTCAACAACCGAAGGTCCGATTTTGGCAAACGAAGTGTCTAACTCGCGTATCTCGATGAGGGAACAATTCTGATCCGGGAGGTGTCATACACACGCGGCGGCGCGTGGGCAGCAACTCACCGGTGCGTGGGGGCGAGTCCGACAGTGGTTCGGCGGCGATCCGGTGGTGATAGATTCGTCTCGTCGAGGGGATACTCCAGATGTGGTCACTTGCCAGAAACGGAGATCGGACGACGTTGAAAACTCCATTTCTCTCTTTGTCCATGCACTTTCTCTCTCTTCTGGATAATCCTCTCTCAATAGCTCTCGGTTTCTCTCTCTAAAACACCATAAAATTATTCTCATAACTCTATTTGAGATGAACAAGGGAAACAAATGGTCCTTGAAGATTCTGATTAGCAAGTGTTCTGTTTGTTACTCTACTTCCCAACCAAACTGTCCATAATGGATCTTCTAGCAAAGCAACAAATTGTTCAACAGCAAGGTAGGAACATCAACACAACAAATAAATTATGGATATGTCTTTTCCATGGCAGCTTCCATGATATTAATAACTTTGAAACCTTTTTACTAAAATATTATTTGGCAAAGCAACATGTGGAAGAAGAATAATAAAAAATAGAGAGAGAGAGTTGAGTTTAAGAACTTGATCTACAATTGCAACCGTAAGAGTAGCTTCAAGAAGATAGGCCATATGTGAGATAATTAATTATTTGATAGAAGAAGACAAGAAGTTGGGTGGGTATGTTTGTTTGATTAGGAAATAATAGAACTTAATTATTGATGATAATGGAGGTACCTGTGTTAGGTTTGAAAATAATTGACAGGAAAAGAAATACAAGTTATTACAAACCCAATCAAAAAAATCAGTTTTTTATTACAAATAAGATTCATATTTATTTAATGACCATAAGAAGAAAAACACAATAAAAGTATCAAAATAAACAAAATTAAAAAAAAAAAAAAAAAAAAAAAGAGACAAAATGGCAATGCAAGCTGAAGCCAAACAAGACAAATGAAAAGAGAAATAAGAAAACTCCATGAAGGGAAATGGAAAATCAGACATCCAAAATCTCAAAAACTCAGAATATAAAAGTTGGGAAAAAAAAACAAAAAAAAAAAAAAAAAAAAGATCAACCTAAGGGAAAATTAATCTCTGTACTCCAAAAGAATTGTTGCCTATACGTGGCAATTCCAATTTGCTGCCGTGGATGAATTGGTGTCTATTCAAAGTTTCAAACACAATCTTCATATTATGTCAAGGCTCGGCCCAATAAATTTAATTTCATCTCAAAGCAATATGGTCATTGTAGTTAATGGGTCAATCCTTTTGGATTTCTTTGCAAACTAGAAGTCTATTTAAACACAATCTTCATATTACGCCAAGGCCAGGCCCAATCTTCACAGCCTTCTCATTGTAGTTAATAGGCCAATCATTTGCAAACAAAAAGCAAGTTTGCAAACAGAAACAGCAAACCAAAACACAAGCTGCAAACTAAAAGCAAAATGCCAAAATTAGATGGATAAATGAATTGGGAAATAGGTCGCTTAGATCATCATTTATTTATTTTCTTTATAGGCTAAATTACAAAGATTGCATAAATGATAAATTTATTTACTCACCTTGCTCTCTTCTCATCAACCATAATCTACTTTTACTTGTGGTCAATTTTAACTAGTGTTTTTAAATCCTATTATCAAGAAATTTTAAATATTTATAATATAATTTAAACATTCCCGAATCCACGTTTATAAATATTATAATGAAAATATGAACTAGCTTATAAATTCACCAAATATATACCAAACGATATATAAGCCAACAGACTTTATTTTATAATGAAACTTGAGTCATGGACCCATGCCTTCAGATTTGAGATAAGATATGATTGTGTCTCAATAAAAGCTGAGATTCATGGTCCATAGGCAGAGGCAGAGGCATGTGCAAATTGTACAATGTTTGCACTTTCCATCCAAAGGCTTGCAGAATTATCATTGTCAAAACAGGCAGCCTCTACACAGCCACAGGGCTAGAAACAAGTAAATGTTAATATTTTAATTAATAATTACTTATTCCCTATCGTTTTCATAATACTCTTATTATAAATATTTAACATTTCTTACATTATTAAAAATTATGCACCAATAGTAATAGTTTTATAATAAAGCTAAATATGTAAGAATGATCTAGCACACAAGATTTCCCATAGTGAGCTTTAAAGAAGATTTAATATATCCAGTCTTACTCTTTTTTTTTTTTTTTATAGAGAGATTGTTTCTATCATTTGACTTTTGACTTAAGGAATGTTGAAGAATTAAGAAAATAATAAACTTTTCCATCAGAAATTAATAATAAATGACAAATTAGCTAAAAGTGAGCAAGAGAATCTTAAGCCCTGCCGACATCTTTACATTTCAGGGACCCGTAAAAAGCTTTGGACATGTCAATACAGAAAAGGCCAAAAAAGGAAATAGATGTATCTTTTAAAGTCACCAGGACTCCAAGATCT
This sequence comes from Zanthoxylum bungeanum, assembly GCA_019454045.1. Classification (NCBI taxonomy): domain Eukaryota; kingdom Viridiplantae; phylum Streptophyta; class Magnoliopsida; order Sapindales; family Rutaceae; genus Zanthoxylum; species Zanthoxylum bungeanum. The sequence continues at coordinate 102,369 of SKCR01037433.1, forward strand.
GCAGAACAATGGTACCCTCATAAATTTTATAATTGGCCTAAACCGGCAAAACATAATATAAATAGAGGGGTCCAAAGATTTCAGACCATTTGTAAATCTCTAGGCGACAAGCTGTCAAGATTTTTCTTGTTATAAACAAGCCCCCCACATCCTTAAAAGTCTATGGATGGTAGTAATATTAGTAAGCATGTGAAATGTAGGACCCAAAACTTAATCTACCCACCAACTAACTAAGCACAAAAAGTGTTTTGTCTTAATCATCTACAATCAAGGGAACTAACGTTGAAAATTGAAAGCTCAATCAAGCTGCCTTTGAAGATTATATTGCAACTGATGAATCTACCTGCATTTTTTTCCACCATTGACTGGCAAAATCTCATATGTCATTATTGTCCGTGACAGAAACTATAATCAAATTTTGGAATCCAGGAAAAAACTTATAGATAACTTCAGTGCGTGTTTCAACATGTGGGGTGTACAAAGAGAAAATGAAAATTCAAGAGGCCGCAATATATACAGAGAACATGTGCACAGCATGAGAATAGTAGTACAGAACAGAGCACATCATGAGCAAATTTCAATTTCTTGTTGACTCTCTAAAGATTGGGTCAGAAACAAAAAGATTTCAGTGATACACACATTCTCTGGGATATTCAGACGTTGAATTTAGCAAGAAAGATCCGGGATCAAAAACAAAGCCAAAGAGCAGGACAGGCTATACTACAGAATCAATAAACAGACAAGCTCATAAATATGAATTACATATACAGGCGGAATATTATTAGCATAAGCCAGCTAAACGTGTCTAAGGGGGAAAACAAGGTGTGTCAGTTCACCTTATACATGAATGTAGGAAGGCTACTGCTCTTCAGGTTCTTGCTTTCTCCATAATGGTTTATTGGTTTGGACACCACTTTCATATCCACTGCTATCACCAGATTCGCTTACACCCTTCTCCATCAACCTACTCTTTGTACCATTATGCGGCGAGCGTCCATGTTCCCTTCCAGCTCTACGGTCCTGAAATCAAGTGGTAAAAGATAACAAGTTTGGATGAGGTATCAAGATCAATGCGAGGAAACATGTATGCCACTAATGTGTGAACATGTTTTCCATGTGATTATCAATGACTAGAAAAATACTTCCACCATTGCTTTTATTTTGAACACAATCTGCACTAAAGTATCCATTTGCATTTACTTTGAACCACAGTTGTTAAAGGCGCACGGAGGCACCAACTCCAAGGTCCTCCCAGGGCCTAGGTGGGACCTTGGTGCAAGATGAGACGCACGCCTAATTGAAATGAGGTGCATGGCGCATCCCACATTTTTTTAGCTTTTATATTAATTTCTCAATTGGAATAATTCATGTTCATTGTATTTAATAAATTTATCATATAAAACTCATCTCATCAAGTAAAATTAACAATCATATCACATGGATTTTTATTATTCCATTTTTTTTTAGGTTTTTTAATTGAAAAAAAAAAGATTTAAGGAGGCACACTTCCAACGCGCATCGCCAAATAGGCGGAGTGAGCCGTTGCCAATGAGAGGCGTGCCTTTAATAACTATACTTTGAACATGATTGGAACTAAAATATCTCAACGGCTACTGGAAGGTGGAGCCCATGCATCCCATTTCCCATATAAATAGTGCATCATGATTCTTTCTCCCATTAACATTTAAGAGTAACTCAACATCTGAATCACACACTTTTGTTTTTATGAGCTTTGACTAAACCAAACTTTTAGGAGGATTCATATTTACATATATCATTGGTTTACATATTTTAGTTTAACCAAAGTAGTTGATTTTTGTTGCATTCTCTTACTCCACCGGATCTAGGTTAAAGCAATCACAAACAGATATCCGATTAGGAATTAAAGTCATGATCATGAGGATCCAGTTTGGAGGTAACATTTATGTTAATTGTTTGAAATTCTAGCAATCACAGGTACATCAATGTGATTGAGCAGATTCATAGTTATTAAAAAAACTTGCAAAAGGAAATTTTTCAACAGGTGTAACTGCATAACTGGAATGAATATAGAAGTGCCTTTAGTAAAAATAATATACTGACAACATGAACCAAAACTTACATCTCGGAAGGGGAACTCGTCAGCTTCGAGCATATGTATCACATGCCCCATCTTTGGCCTTTTCTGAGCATTCGGGTCCACACAGCGTAAAGCTACTAAAATAGCACGCTTCAATGCCCTTGAAGAAGGCTTCTCTTGCAACCTAGGATCCAAAACACCCTCCGCATTGCGATTTGTAACCATTGTTTTAAGCCACTCAACTAAATTCACCTGAAATTGGAACTTGACCAATATATCAAAAAGAAAGAGGAACAAGGAGACAATTTCAATAAACGGTCTCAGTTGAAGAATTCATACCTCCCCTGGAGGGCGGCTGTAATCCACTGGATTTCTCCCAGAAATGATTTCCATAATAAGAATCCCAAAACTGTAGACATCGCTTCTTTCATTCAACATCCCAGTGCTAGCATATTCTGGAGCCACATACCTATGAAACAGAAACAGATAGTTGTGACTCCTTGGCCTAGATCAATTATCCAACATGTTAGAAATTAAAATGAAAATTTCACTAAAATTAGTTCAACTACCCAAATGTTCCCATCACACGAGTGGTCACATAGCTCCTCTCTGAGCCCAAAAGCTTTGCTAGGCCAAAGTCGGATACTTTTGGATTCCACTGCCTATCAAGCAAAATGTTGCTTGACTTGATATCCCGGTGAACAACCTTTGGTTCAAGCCCCTCATGCAGGTATGTCAGCCTGTATATTTTCATCACATTTAGGCTACAAAAGTAATTAAAATACACCATATTAAAGCTCATATAGGTACTTTTTACATGAACGAAAATGTACCCTTTTGCTGTTCCGAGTATTATGTTCATCCGAATCTCCCATGTAAGAGGGCTGCAAGGTCCAACATCTCCATGAAGCCATTGTTCCAAGTTGCCATTGTCGACATATTCATAAACAAGCATCCTACAACAACCAAACACTTATATTAAACTGAAGCCAAGCAAGATCATGACATAATAGCTATTCGCAAATCGTCAAATTTGAGGCATCAACAGAAAGCTCAAATCAATATCAAGATTCAAAATTTAACAAACTTAAGTACCTATGAGCTCCTTCAGCACAATAACCTAACAACCTCACCAAATTCTTATGCCGGACACGTCCAATTGCTTCCACTTCAACCTTAAACTCCTTCTCAGCTTGTCCCCTGTCACAAAACAGAACAAACACTTCAACAAAAGCCACATGCAAGCAATACCAAAACATAAAACTTATAGAAACAAACAATGCATGCAGCACCTGTTGTTAAGCAAATTCTTAACAGCGACATTGGTGTTATCCTCTAACACGCCACGGTAAACAATTCCATAACCACCTTCACCAATGACGTTCTCATCAGCAAACCCATTAGTGGAAACTTCAAGCTCTCTCAAAGTATACCAATGTCCCCATCCCAAGTGTGAAACCTCCGGAGCAATTGCCGCCGCCTGATCACTGGACCCGTGATGCGACCCGCCGGCCCGTTCCGGGTAAGCAATACGGTGTTCTTTCCCTATTTCGATGTGAATTCTGTTACGTCCATTATTAACAGGGCTACCCTCTGCCAAGGTTGGCTCAGGTTCGGGTAACGGGTCGGGATTTGGTGCGGAATGGGGTTTGGAGTTGGAATTGGAGTCCGGGTCGATCCGAATTTCTTGAATTTCTTTGGAAATGTTTGGAATCGTAGGGTTGCTGCTGCTGATGATGTTGTAGTTGTTGGTGAGAGAGGATGACTTGGGAATGTTGTGTTGTCGTTTTGAGTTGTTGCTGTTGCGTTTTGAAGTGAACCAAAGAGATATAAGGAAGAGAACAAGAACTATTCCGGCCCCTACGCAAATTCCAAGAACAACCCATAAACGTAAACCGAAAATTGAGGTCCTCTTAGAGAGCTGATCGTTCAAGAACGAATAATGAGACATTTCAATTGCAGCAGCTCCTCTGTCAGTCTAATTTCGGTTCCCAATTTCATAAAAACACAAACAAGGAAGGAATTAAAGAAAAAGAGAGAAACAGAGACCCTGCAATGTACTGTTGGCGTTGGGACTAACAAGCAGTGGGAAGTGATTGCCGATATAAATGGAGGTTATTTTGTGGAAACCCAACAATATTTTTAATATAATTAACTATAAGAAATAATCAATCGTGTATTTAATATTTAACATATTATCAAAAATAGATAAATCTTGAAATTTTATTTATTGATTCATTAAAAATTGAATAGTATATCAAATATAAATATACGTTTTGAATTGGCATATATAAAAATGATAAGTGGAAGTTTTTAATTTTTAAATAGATTGTTGATGGTGCTTTTTGTAACAAGTAATTTGAACAGTACGATAAGGGCAGAGAGTGGATTTCTCCTTTTGGAAGGACGAGTGTTCAGATAGTATTGGTTACTCCTCGGCCAGACATACTGTTCAGACCCGATTTCCCGGATCTGGCCGACCTGAGGACACAGCATGGAACAAGTCTCAGAGACCGACAACATCAGAGCCGAGACCGACCACTTCAGCCCGGTAGCTCGGTTTGGCACTGTCTTTCCTCCTGGATCGGGATGATGTCATCGGATATTTTGGGTTAGGTCGGGAGTAGTTTGGAAGATCATTTGGCTGATCTCTTGACATCCGATGTGTGATCGGGGTAGTTTGGATTTTTCCCTCTGGCATGTATCACCGCTTGATATCTTTACAGGCTGACATCATTATTGTTTAGCGTGGCAGTGTATAAAGCAAGGTGATGTGACAAGCTGTCAGGTGACAGGTTTGTTTTCGGCGAGGCAGTCTTGGGGCAGAAAGCCCGTCAATCAGCCGAAGATCCATGTGGATGACGTCATGGAAGTACGGGAATAGTGTTGTTTTTTTTTTCTCATTATATAAAGAAATATTAGTCTTATTTGTAAGGGGATAGCAAAAAATTATAAGAGAAATGAGCACTATTTGTAAAAACGATGCAGATAAACAGTTCGGTTTTCTTTAGACCTTCCTGAAAACAGGTCGGCCGAGCTCGATTTGGTAATAAAAATCATCCATCACTTTGTGCACGTGGACGTAGGTTGGATTCGATCCGCCGAACCACGTTAAACTCTCTTGTCGATTTTTGTGGTTGTTTTGTCGTTTAATGCATTTGCTTTTGGTCTCCCATAACTAAACAAATTCAAGGTTGAAGGAGGATTATCTCGGGATAGTTATCTCGAAACTGCTCTTGCAACGAAAATCACCCGTCAACATATATGATTGAACAAAATATTAAGATTTATTTAATTTTGATAACATATAAATATTGTCCATACAATTGATAATTTTCCATAAATATTTATTTTACTTGTATCTCCATTTTATTAAGGATGGGGACTTCAATAGTGCTAAAATGTAAAATCCCATTAAGTTTTTTTTTTTTTTTTTTTAATATTTTTGACTCTTAGTGGAGTTTATAGTGTAAGATATGTTTATGGGATTTGATTTTGTATTGCTTCTTGGTCTTATTCATATAATTTAATATGGGAATTGGGATGAATGGACCAAAAACAAATAAAAAGGTGGCAGGCAGAAGAGCATTATTATTTTAATATAAAGATTAAGCTGAAAATATATTTATGTAAGAGACTGTGACTAATCATTGCTATCAATAAGATGCTTAATGCGGGTATTAGATCGGGTATTAAATTACACATTGGAATTATTCCTATTTTATTTTATTTTATTTTTTATTAGCCATATAACAGAGTTAACATCAACTGGGCTGTCAAGTTTAGGTCCACTGATGAGCCTGGACCCATGATCTGGAACCTGTCACAAATGGAATGATGGTTGGATCCAATAGTTTCTCATGTTTGTTTTTAAAACTATCAATGGATAATCAGCAATTCAATTGCAAATGCTAACGTCTTTATTCAGAGCTAGGGGTGTGCATTAATCGGTTTTAACCGATTAACCGAACCGTTCCGACTCATTTTTTTATTACGGTTCGGTTAATTCGGTTAAATCGGTTATTGCGGTTAAAATTTTTAAATTTTTTGGTTATTCGGTTCGGTCATGGTTATGAGATTCGATTAACCGAACCGACCGATTAACCGAAATTAAACCATTTATATAAATATATTTAATAAAATTTTAGTTAGAATCGGTATTTTTAGAATCGGATATGTGATCGAATTAGTGATCCAAAAAATTTAATGCTTCGGTTGTTTGACTGGTTGAAACGTTCCGAAAAAATCGGTAGAACCGACCTACTTCATAAATAATTTTACTAATTAAAAATTATAAAAAAAATTTAAATTTAAATTTATTGGATTGGTTAATAACCGAATTAACCATAACCGACCGAAATATAATGGTTAATTGGTTAATGGTTATGTGTCATAAATTGGTTAAATCGGTTACATTTTTATTAACCGAAAATTTCGGTTACGGTTAAAAAATCAAGGATTAACCGACCGAACCGACCGATGCACACCCCTATTCAGAGCAACCTTTTTTTTTTACACAAGAAACCCACCTTTAATTGTAAAGGAAACAAAAGCCATTTTGCTAATCTGTGTTCTGTGTTGAGCTTTTTTTTTTTTTCCCCTAATAATTTATGATAAATATTAATTGTATATTATTACCAGGGCCGGCCCTGGGCAGGAGCCACAAGGGCGACTGTCCAGGGCCCAAAAATTAAGGGGTACTAAATTGTCGGGGTTTAGGTATTGTGTCTCCCCTTTATATATTTTCTCAAGTAATATAATTTGGGCGTGATGGCCTAGCCCCCAGCTTCGTTTGGGTTCCAGTACTCGTTAAATATTATTTTTTTTAAACATATGTTTTCGTAATGAAAAATGACACATTTTGAGCTTTCGCACCGGACACCCAAAAATTCATGACCGGCCCTGATTATTATTAAAAACACAAAAGATAATAAAAAACTTAACACAGTTTAACACAAAAGATAATAAAAAACTTAACATGGTATTGAATAAATTGGTCAACATTCCTGTTACTGTCATGATAAAACGTGTTAAACATATTGGTTGGTCTCACAATCAAATGTCGTCGGTAGCAATATTTTGTCATGATTTGGATGCCTCATTGGTTAGGTTTTGGTAGTAAATGAGAAGAGATAGAAGTTGATAACAAATCATTTCATGAGTGATTTACGATTAATAGGAAATAATTGATGATTAATCATGAATGATAAAGTTAATATTTCATATGATTGAGAATAAATAAATATATAATATTATTTTTTAATATTTTCCAAAAATCACTATTTTTTTTTATTTATGATTATAATTATTAAATAATCTAGGAGTTTTTAATTAAGTCAATATGATTAGAGATCATTCCGATACAACTAGAAAAATTTATTATTATATAAAAATATAATAAATTAAATATTTTGGTGTTATTATTTCGGTAATAATTTTTTTAACTCTTTTTTCACCGTTTTTAAATATAATCATTCTTTTTTTTTCTTTCTCATCCAAAATATATTGAAAATTTAAAAATAGATTTAAAATGTAATTGAACAAAAATCGATGTCAATTTTAAAGGGTTAAAATCGGTCAAATAATAATTAATCACTATTTAAATAGTATAGGAGAAGAGGATGCCATCCCGGAAAATGGGGTTCTTTTTCCACTTGAGATATGAGAGCAGATCGATGTTAATTTCCTTCCAGGCTCATTTGCTTTGTGATGAGACTCGCCATCATAACACATGCGATTATCCTGCTAATGATGGGTGTAGGTGACTTAATTATTATCCTATTATAGGTCATGTGTCGCTCTCCAAATAAAATTTCCCTTTTCCTTAGTGAAACTGTGGTAGTTGTAGATGCTGAATTTCGCATTCGACCTACAATCGAGAATTTTTATGATTGGGGTACTAGAGGTCCTGCAAAACAAAGGCAAAGTGAGCATAGAGTATCTATTCATCGGTGTGGTGAATGTCATAAGCACTATGACGCTCAAGTCAGTGATAAAGACGAGCGGAAAAAGTGAGAAGAATAAAGTTTAGGGTTACCTTGATTTTCGTAGTTTGCAGTGAGGGTGGTAGACTATTGTTTAGGGGGTGATGTCATAGGCACTCTGACGCTCAAGTCAGTGACAAAGACGAGCGGAAAAAGTGAGAAGAACAAAGTTTAAGGTTACCTTGATCTCTGTAATTTGCAGTGAGGGCGGTGTATGACGCTCAAGTCAGTGATAAAGACGAGCGGAAAAAGTGAGAAGAACAAAGTTTAAGGTTACCTTGATCTCTGTAATTTGCAGTGAGGGCGGTAGACTAGTGTTTGGGGTGGGGGGGTGATGTGTGCTTTGAGAACTTGAGTGTGAGAGCCAAAGCTTGAGTGAATCTTCTCTTTGGACCCCCTCTCATTTTGTAGGTCGTGAAGTAGCCTTTTAATCGCATTCAAATTCCTTGGAGGAGTCGTACTCCAAGTCTATTTAAGAAATGGTAGTTGAATCGGGGTTGAATTAAGAGTACATAGATATCCGGGATTATGTGTAATCCCTATGATATTTAGATTATGCCACCATGTTTGTAGGTTTTATGTGATTGAGACTAAAAAGTATATATTTATTAAGAGAATAATATATCATTTTACACTTGTGGTTTCATTAATCTCCTTAATTTAGCACAATTGTTAAATAATAATTATATTTATGTTAATTATGATTTTTTATCTTTTATGTAGGTGAAATAATACTTTGGATGCATATCTAGAAAAATAGATTTGACATTTAGATTTTGGAGGCTGGAAATTTAATAGGGTGTTCGGACAGTGTATAACCTCGAAAATTTCAGCCCTGCGCAATGTTCGTATTTTGGCCATAACGTTTTACTCTGATATCGGATTGAAGTGATTCCAGTTCCAGATTAAAGAAGACTCAAAGATCTACAACTTTACTACTGAAAAGATTTTCGAATTCTGAAGTTTTCAAGGCCGAAATTGATGAAGAAAACAATATGTGTTATATGTAAAAGTCATTGTCAAATCAAAAATAAAATAATAATAATAATAATAAAAATGTCAATTTCTCCACCAAACATGCTTGGTGAAGGATTTGGTGGAGTATTTGGTAGAGAAATTGGTGAAAGCCTTTTCTTTGCCTATAAATTGAAGAGCTCTGAATTCATTTTCTTCATACTTTCTTTGATTTCTTCTTAAGGAATTGAAAATTGTATCTTGTTTGTTTAAATTCTTGTAATGTCTTTTAATTTTAGTAATAAAATTATGTGTGTTTTTAATTACAGCATGAGTAGTTAATTACTTTCTGCTGGGGGAATGGGTGAAACTTTTATTATTTAAGTTTAGATTAATCTCACTTATATTATAATACATAAATAGTAATGAATAATAATTAATTGAGATCTCGATTAATTATTGCCAAATTTTTTTATCATCTATATGGCTGATTTTATACGATTTTGGCATTATTGAGTACCTAACTGGACTTGTTATAGACAAACGTTATCACCGCCTTTATGGTTGGTTTTATATTTTTGGCATATTTAGTAACTTGGCAGGACTAGTTATCTACAGAAATGACTACCACATTTATGACCGGTTTTATATGTTTTGGCATAGTTAATTCTGGAAGTAAATTAATTGGGTTATAATGATCATTTATATATTATAAAAAGTGAGATTTCTAAATATAAAATATTAAAAGCGGATCCCACAACTCCAATATTTTATTTTATTATTGTCATTTAATTCAAATTCTCCAAACAACTTCAAACAAATCAATCTTTTTTCCTTTTGCTTTAATTATTATTTTATCATACTAAAAATCTATTCCCTGTGGATCGACCCCGAACTTATCGGGTTATTTTATTACTTTGACACTCTTATACTTGGGAGTAAAGAACCATTTTTAGAACGTTTTAAGTTTTTGGCGCCGTTGTCGGAGATTACAATTTAGTAGATAGAATACTTTTTCTTTTTCTTTATTTTATTTTCATTTTTTATTTTATTTTCTTTTGTAGTTTATTTTTTTATCTTGTCATTTATTTTCTTTTTGTAAATATTATATTTGTTTTTGTTTTTATTTTTGTTTAGGTTGCATGAGACACTGATCTCGATCATCCAGCGGAAAATTAAATAGAGATTCTTCATCACTTTCATCCTCAGTCAGAATGGCCAATCCACCTGCCCGAATTGAAAATCCAGTAGATCAGGAAGAAAATGAGTCTCAGCATGGCGATCATAATCATCCAAGGACACTCAGAGAATACATGAATCCTACCAGGACGGGATCACCATCTTGCATTGCTTTCCCCCCAAATGCATCTCGTTTCAATTTCAAACCAGGTATCATCAAACTTTTACCCACATTCCACGATCTTGAATCATAAAATCCTTATCAGCACTTGAGGGAATTCGAAGAGGTATGTAATACTTGCACATATCAAAATTGCAGCATGAATATAATTCGACTTAAGTTTTTTCCTTTTTCTTTAAAGGATAAAGGTAAATATTGTTTGCAAAACCTTAGGTCGGGATCCATTAGACCACGGGATGATTTTCAGGAACAATTCTTAAAAAAATTATTTCCCCCCTCACAGGATAAACTCCTTTAAGAGAAGAACCACTACTTTCACACGAGAGTCGGGGGAAACACTTTACCAATATTGGGAGAGATTCAAAGAAATGTTGAATATTTGTCCACATCATGGGTTTGAAACATAGAGGCTGGTTGTCTATTTCTACGAGGGGTTAGCACCCCAAGGTAGACACGTAGTGAAAATGATGTGTAATGGTGAGTTTAGAGACAAAAGTCCCAAGAAGCACTAGATTACATAGAACAAATAGCAGATAATGCACAACATTGGGACACAGTTGGCACTTATGAGTCGTTTGTCAAACCACATCCATCTGGAAGAGGTATGTTTAACCTTAGGGAAGACAATGACATTTCTGCTAAGTATGCATCTTTAGCTAAAAAAGTAGAGGCACTAGAAATAAGGAATAATGATCATGTTAAACCTATTCAAGAAGTCATATGTCAAATCTGTAATTCAAATGAACATGTTATACCAGTTTGCCCAACCTTGCCAGCCTTGCAAGAACGTCTTCATGACCAAGTCAGTTCCATAAACACTTTCAATAGACCAAATCCAAACCCATACTACCAAACCTACAATTCTCGTTGGAGAAACCATCCAAACTTCAATTCGAGGAATGATAATCAAGCACAACCATCACAACAATCTCCCCAGGTACACAAGAATTTCCAAAACTCTCAGAATTACGCACCATATGTCCCACCACCTAGGAAAACCCTTGATGATACATTGCATGCATTCATTGAGAAACAAGAAGCCATCAATAACCAACATGTGCAAACATTGATTTATTTGAAAGATGTTTTTTTTTCCAAAATTACATTTGCTTTGACCATTCACGAGAAAGGTAAGTTTCATGCACAACCACAGCTAAACCCCAAGAGTCATCAAAACCCTCACAAGAGTAGTTCTGATAATCAACACATTGATCAAGTCAAATCTGTTAGTTCTATTCGTAATGGTAAGGTTATCCACAAACCTAATTTTGAACCTCAGAAAATTGAAAATAAATCAAATTCAGAGGGTGAGGAAAATATTAATGAACCAATACCTAACATTGATAATAACAATTTTTCAAATGCACCTCCATTTCCTCAGGCATTAAAAACAAAGAAATTGACTCATTCCTCAGAAATTTATGAAATATTTAAAAATGTAAAAGTCAATATTCATTTATTAGATGTCATCCAACATATACCGTCCTATGCCAAATTTCTGAAAGACTTGTGCACTATTAAACGAAGACATCAGGTAAGTAAGAAAGCATTTCTAACCGAACAAGTAAGTTTCATTCTCTCCACCAATAATATTTTAAAATACAAAACCCTGGTTGTCCTACTATTTCATGTATTATTAGAGATAAAAAAAAAATTGAACATGTTTTACTTGACCTTGGAGCAAGTGTAAATTTGCTTCCATTTTCGGTTTACCAACAACTTAATATTGGCGAGTTAAAACCAACGTCAACTACTCTTTTACTTATCGATAGATCAGTTAAGGTACCAAAATGAAATGTAGAAGATGTGTTAATTCAAGTCGATAAATTCATATATCCTGTGGATTTTATTGTTTTAGAAACACAACTTGAAGCAAATGATTATAAGCTAATTCTTGTAATACTTGGTTGTTCATTTTTAGCAACAATTAATGCTTTAATAAATTACAGGAATAGAATCATGAATTTATCATTTGGAAATCTGACACTGGAGCTTAATATTTTTAACATGTGCAAACAACCATATGATGGGGACGATGAATACGAGACATGGACTTAATTGAACCAATTGTGGAGGAATATTTTCAGGGGAGTTTATATGATCTTACAGACCTTTATACTGTTAGGGCAGTTGTGGAACCCATAAGGTCGGATCAGTGTCCCGCACAACGGAAGTGGGTCTAACCCATGGATATTTAGCATGAGTGTATTTTTAAAATTGATAAAATACAATATTTTTATTTTCAAGTGTTTTAGGGAAAACCCGAAATAAATCTGGATCCGGAAAAATCTATTCGAGATAAAAATTGGATAAAAATGCAACTCCCCGGATCCGAGTTAAGGCAGCATGCGCAGCCCCAAGCCCTCGGCCAATATGGCCAAGAACACCTTTTTTTATTTTCTAAAAAAAAAAAAAAAAACTTTAAAACACTTTTAAAATCACCCAAAACAATTTTAATTTCAAAAACCAACCACAACACTTATTTTAAAATAAACATATATAAATTATAAATATATATATATGCATATCTTTGAATCAAATTACAACCCAAAATAGAATCCCAATAAGAAATGTCTCATGAACAATTCTAGGTCACCCAAAGGTGGTCAAGTGATTCTAGAATGGTAGTCATAGCTCCAAGCTTTAATCTAGAGTTCCAAACTCTTATTTATTGTTTCATGTCCAACATGAACATCTTTGACCTAAATTATAAACATGTTGTGTTTATACTTCCAAATTATCCTAACACAATTGATTAGCCTTATTTCAATATTAAGCTATGTGATCATGCATCTAATACACAAATGAACTTAGCTTAGGAGAATATCAAACATTACTTAGTAAGCTTGATGCAAGATCCAATCTACTTCTCCTTTGTTGAAATTGTTGGAGAACCTCAAATGTGTGCAAGCTTGACTTCAAGATCCAATCTCGTTTCCAATGCTAGCAAGCTTCACTTCAAGATCCAATCTTGATTTCTCATAGATGAAGTATTGTAGATACCTCATAAGCTTCTCTAAACACTTCTCTAACTTAGGCTAATCTCTCAAGAATTACTCGTGTATAGCTTACTCAAGCTTTTGTTTATGCTTATACTTGTTTTTGTACTTGTAATTAAAATCTTCCTTAAGCTTGCTATTTATAGGAAAACTTAGGTAATTTTTAATTAATAAAAATTATAATCAAATTTTAAGTGGGTTTAATCTAATTTGTCCAAATATGTATAATTAGGTGTGGCTAATCTCCATTGTCTCCAACTTTGATTTAATCCAATTAAATCAAGCCAAGGATTAAGAATTGAATTAGTTAAATATTTTCCACTTTGATTTAATCTAATTAAATCAAGCCAAAACCACATATTATTACATACTTCAATTACCATAATCCTCAAATGGTAGAGATAATTATGATTTTACAATTAAGCCCTTGTGTAATTATTGAATTAATCCAATTAGGTCCAAGTAAATAATCAATGTTATCCAATAACACTTGATTATCTTAGTTGATAATTATAATATCGAATATTATCTTTTATCAAAATTAATCGACTACCCAAGTGCTCAACGAGTACACTTCATATTGGACTCTCTAAGTTCAGACACATTCGTCATATAAGCCTAGCTAATATGTACGCAATTCGGCCACCTCCGAATTCGCGAAGAACACGAATGACCTTTCTGAACTATATAAGTCAAGATCATCACATATGTTTAACAATCCCTCCGTCGTAGGCTATCCGAGTTGTGCTTAGGAAACATAGAATACACCGTCAAGGTTTCGAGGCTCATATCTCATGTCGACATGTCCACGATTCTTCATAACTGATGCGATCCACCCTAGATGATCGAATTTGGATAAAGCTTTAAGAATCCTAACTGTACTAACATGGATACATAAATCCCTTATGGTACACATACATGCCGATAGATCTTATCTTGCTTCGCACTTAATTACTGAGTGCATCGGTCCACACCCAACGAACATCTAGAGGCCAGACCATGAAGGGTTTCTGACATACATGGCATCAAATTATGGAGAATCTCACACAAAATCAATGCTATCCTAAAGTCAAAGGATTACATATGCTACTTGACTTAAGGAGATTCCTATTGACGGTGGTGTGTACATCCAACTATTAGGAATCGCTTGTGAGTCATTCAGTATTCACTTCAACGAATACCCACATGTTTATACGAGTTTCCAAAACTCATGGTACATCGGGTTAAACCATTGGAACTCAAATTCCAATATACGACATGTGCTAGTCTTCTAAGTTATAGGAATTCGATCGTATTCCAAAACCAATGATTATGAATATTTACTTTAAGAATAGTTTACACCTAGTGTCAAGACTATTCTAAGGTCGATGTCATTCTTAGCAGATCTATACATCAATCTAATACGCATAATGACAATACCATTAATAAAACATGAAATGAAAAATGTAGTTATTTTATTAATAAATAATAAAATGTACAATTCGAATTGGCACTCTAAGCACCAATTCCAACAAACTCCAACTTGCTTAGTGCCAATCTGGATGGTACCGAAGTCCCATCTCCTCCACATGTTTATCGAATAACTTAGGAGGTAAGGCATTTGTAAGCGGGTCTGCTATGTTGTCTTGTCCTTAAACCTTCAAGACCACTATGTCTTTTCATTTAATAATCTCTCTAATTACGCAGTATTTCATTTCCACATGTTTAGTCTTGGAATGCGCCCTCGGATCCTTAGCCTGCGCGATGGCTCCGTTATTATCACAGTACAATTGGATCGAATTCGTAATACTAGGCATAACGCCAAGTTCTGTGATAAAATTTCAAATCCAAATAGCTTCTTCAGCAGCTTCTGAAGCCACTATAAATTCCGCCTCAGTGGTGGAATCAGCTATTGAGCCTTGTTTTGAACATCGCCAACTAACAACACCACCGTTAAGGGTAAATATGTATCCTGATGTAGAGTTTCTATCATCTGGATCTCCCTGGAAGTCGGATTATGTATAACCCTTAACTTGTAGCTCATTTTCTCCATATAACAGAAACTTATCCCTAGTACCTTTAAGATATTTTAGGATATGTTTCACAGCTGTCCAATGATCATTACCTGGATCAAATTGATATCGGCTGGTCACACTGACGCCGAAACTGATATCAGGTCTAGTACATAACATAACATACATTATGCTTCCAATACAAGAAGCATATGACAAGTTATACACCCTAACTCTCTTTTCCTCAGTTTGAGGTGTCATTTTCTTCGAAATATGTATGTCGTATCAGAAAGGTACATTTGCTGTCTTACAATTGGTAAAACCATACCTTTCTAACATATTATCTATGTACGTTGATTGTGACAATCTTATAAGCTTCCTAACTATATTTCGGTTGAGCCTTATACTTAGTATATAAGAAGCTTCACCCAAATCTTTCATGGAGAAGTTCTTGCAAAGGTAGGCTTTCACAATTTGCATCATCCCTATATCATTTCCTATGATAATGATGTCATCTACATACAAGACTTGGAAAACCATCATGCTCCCACTAACTTTCTTATAAACACATGGTTCTTTCTCATTTTTGATGAATCCAGATATTCTAATTATCTCATCAAAATGATGATTCCAGCTTTGGGATGCCTGTTTAAGTCCATAAATATACTTTTGGAGCTTACAAACCAAGTTTGAAGTCTCATTGGAAACGAAACCCTCTGGTTGTTCCATATAGATATCATTTTCAAGGAATCCATTTAGGAAAATGGTTTTCATATCCATCTGCCATATCTTATAGTCGTCATATATAGCAATGACTAAAAGAATCCTAATAGATTTTAGCATGGCTACTGGTGAAAAATTTTTCTCATAGTCAATCCCATGACGTTGAGTGTAACCTTTTGCTACCAGTCGGGCCTTAAAGGTTTTCACCTTTCCATCGGGCCTTCGTTTCCTTTTGTAAACCCATTTACAACCTATAGGTTTAACTCCTTCAGGAAGTTCAATTAAGTCCCAGACTTGATTGGCATGCATTGAATCCATTTCAGATTTCATGGTTTTCTGCTATTTTCCCGAATCGATATCCAATATCGCTTCTTTATACGTAGTTGGATTTGTTTCCTCCAAGAGAAGAACATCAAGGCTCACATCAGATGTTAAAAATAATCTTTCAGTAGGCTTTGATATTCTATTCGACTTACGTAGAACCTGTATTGTAGATCATTCACCTATTTGGATCTCTGGTTCCATCTCAGGTTCCTTACTGTTGGGATCAAACTCATCAAGTTCAATCTTTCTACAACTCCCATTTTCTCTCAAAAATTGCTTTTCAAGAAAAGTGGCAAAGCGAACAACAAATACATTTCGTTGCTCGAAATCATAGAATTGATATCCCATGGAATTATCAAGATATCTAACGAACCTACATTTATACCCTATGGGTGCTAGTTTATCCCACTACGCAATTCTAACGTATGCAGGACAACCCCAAATCTTTAAATGCTTAAGACTTAGATTTCTATCGTACCATATCTAATAGAGGGTCGATTTCTATCCTACCATATCTGATAGGGGGTCGTAGAAACAGCTTTTGATGGAACCATATTAAGTATGTAGGCAGCAGTAAGTAAAGCGTAACCCCAAAGGTAATAAGGAAGATTTGTATATCTCATCATTGTTCGCACCATATCCAATAAAGTACGATTTCTACACTCATACCCTCCATTGTGTTGAGGTTTTCCTGGTGGGCTATATTGGGCGAGAATTTCATTCTCCCTTAAATAATTTCTGAATTTTTCACTCATGTATTCACCGCCTCAATCTGATCTAAGGCATTTGATGAATTTACCGGTTTGTTTCTCTACTTCGTTTCAGAATATTTTGAACTTGTCAAATGTTTCCGACTTATGTTTCATCAGATAGACATATCCATATCTAGACTTGTCATCTGTGAAAGTCACAAAGTATGTTGAACCATCATGAGCGGCATGATTTAATGGACCACACACATCGTTGTGTATTAGCTCCAGTAAATCTCCAGCACGGTGTCCAACACCTAGAAATTGGGTCTTTGTCATATTTCTTTGGATACATGACTCACAAATCAGATAAGGATCTAAGGTAAGATTTTCAATCAAACCATCCTTTAACAATTTGGATAGACATCTAACACCTACGTGGCCCAATCTCATATGCCATAATTCAGTATTATTTAGTTCAGATTTCCTACTTGTATTTTCCTCTACATTAAAGACATATCTACATGTTTCCAAAACATAATGAACGTTTTATAAAGAACATTCACATTTCAATAAATTTTCTTTATCATACAAACATAAAGTTTCATCCTTAAGTTTTATTTTATATCCCCATTTATCTAATATTGGCAGTGATATTATTTGTCTGATAATTAAGGGAACATAATAACAGTCATGCAAATCTAATTTATATCCATTTGGGAGATCTAAAATAACTGTTCCTATGGCCTTGACATCCAATATCTCACCATTGCCAACTCTAAGCTGGATCTCCCCTTTATTCAGCCTTTTTCTAACCCTCATTTCCTGAAGGGAATTGCAAATATGAGTAGGACTGCCAGTGTCTAACGTTCATCCACTATTTGCATCTAAGGCTAATTAAATGTCAATAATTGGAAAAATACAAAGCATACCTGAGGGTCATGATTTTCCTTTTAGCTATGGACAGTCCTTCTTCCAATGTCCAGACTTCTTGTATTGTAGACATTGATTACGACCTACTTTCGGTTTTGCGCCTTTGCGCTTCTTGGAGTTCTTCTTTGCAATCTTCTTCTTCCCCATCTTTATTTTCTTTGACTTCCCATAAGTCTTTGAAGAGCTAGCTCCACTATGGAGATACAGTGTGGGGTTGTCTTTCCTCAAATCTTGCTCCGCCGTGCGTAGCATGTTATGAAGTTCTTCGTATGTGGTTTGCATCGAGTGCATATGGAAGTTTAATACAAAGCCAGTATAAGAATGCCCTGTCGTTCCAGATATCGAATCTGATCTATCATGTTCAAAACATGAATGCTGACAGCACCTCCATTCTTGAGTTCAACACAGAACAATTCCTTAGACCTTCAATAAAGTTTCATCTCTTGATTTACCTCGAACAACTCCTTGAGTGTTCGCATAATGCTCCAAGCATCCGGTACTTCAATGTACTGTCTCAGTAAATCTGGAACCATCGATCCCAAGATGTAGGATTTCACCTTCAGGTTATCATCCTTCCATCTATTAAACGTTTCTCGCTCTTTTGGAGTGGAGTGATGATCAATTTCAACAGGCAATGGATTGATAGTGACATAAGTCGACTTTTCAAACTCTAAGACAAGGCGCATGTTCATTTCCCATTCGAAATAATTTTCGGCTCCTTTTAGCTTATTGGAATCCAAAAGTTTCATCAATGAATTAGCGGCAGCCATCTACAAGACAACATTTTTGAGTAGTAGCAGTATAATTTTCATTTCAAAATAATAACACTAATTGATTATGGAATTTTAAATCTATTAGTGCCATCCCACTACTTTACGTAATTCAGTAATCTTCCTTAACGGAAAAATAGAAATTTGACTATCAAAATTTCATAGCGGGAAGTGGATCCCATGACATTTACTCCAGCCTCACTCTAATTATGATATTGGCCTTTATAAACTCATTAAGTAGACCACTAAGGTCAATCACTTCATGTACCTCCTAGTTTGGTCATGAACCGTTCCTTATCCTCACACTAATGACGATATTGGATTAAAACGTGTTCTAGGTGTATACTTGTCAATGTGCACTAATGAGCTTCGTATGTACACCCTCACACTAATAATGATATTGGGTGACTACATTAACTCATCACGCTACATCTAATGTTTTACCAGAGCGACCTAAGTTCCGAGCACTTATACCCTCACACTAATGACGATATTGGATATAAGTAGTAAGAACACATTCATCTTCGTATTGACAAGACAGATCATCCAATAATACTCCAACATTACTAATACTATTACTTAAATTAAGTAATCACCTAATCATCATAGATTTATAACAATCAAGTCATTAACTTAATTAGGTCAAAGTTTTAATTTAAAACATGAAATACATATCCAATATGTCTTATGCATAATTAAATTAAAAATTACTATGGAATAGATTCAAAAACATGTGTTGTGTGGTTAAGCCTTGCTATTGATACTATTCTGTTGGGGAAGTTATGGAACTCCTAGGGTCGAATCGGTTTCCCGCATAGCGGAAGTAGGTCTAACCCGTGGATATATAGCATGAATGTATTTTTAAAATTAATAAAATATAATATTTTATTTTTCAAGTGTTTTAGGGAAATCCAGAAATAAATCTGGATCCGGAAAAATCTATTTGAGATAAAAACCGGATAAAATACAACTCCTCGGATAAATCACCCAAAATAAATTTAATTTCAAAACCAACCACAATACTTTTTTATAAAATAAACATATATAAATTCTATATATATATATGCATTTCTTTGAATCAAATTACAACCCAAAATAGAATCCCAATAAGAAATGTCTCATGAACAATTCTAGGTCACCCAAAGGTGGTCAAATGATTCTAGAATGGCAGCAATAGCTCTAAGCTTTAATCTAGACTTCCAAAATCTTATTAATTGTTTCATGTCCAACGATTAGACACATATAATATAGTTGTAACACATATAGACTGTCAAATCTTCGTACAAAATAAAATTTTGGGATATCTTCGATTTTTAAATTTTACCATCGAGAGCCACGTGGCAATCTTTGACTAATGATCATTCGAAGTACTTTCACTCTAGAGAAGATTCATTTCAAAGATCTGGAATTATAATTCTTCTGAGCAAGCCAACTTCATAATGAATTCATCAAGGAAACCGGAAACTATTTATAAAGTCCAAGTAATACTCTGGGATACTAAAATTAGTGGAGATTAATTACAACCAACTTATCTTAACATGTAAACGTGTTATTCAACATGTGGAATTAATGACATAATCACATTCCATTAAACTAAACATGCAAGAATTGAGTATGACACATCAAACATGTATCTGATGTAAAGACACCACATATTTTACATTATATTTTATTATTTACTAATAAAATAACTATATTTTCATCTCAAACCTTATTAATGATAATGTCATTATGCATATTAGATTGATATTAGAATATGCTAATAATGACACCGACCTTAGAATAGTCATGTAGTAATACTGAACACTAGGTGATCCGACATTGAGATAATATTACTATTATAAATTATTCTTATAGTAAATATTCATAGTCGTTGGTTTTAGAATACGGTCGAATTCCTATAACCTAGAAGACTAGCACATGTCATATATTGGAATTGGAGTTCCAATAGTTTAACCCAATGTACCATGAGCAAAGGAAGCTCGTATATGTTGGACAATTATGACCCATAACATCACTATTTGTACAGAACATGGTGTTGTTGTACAAATTAACTATGTGACAAAAGGAAATTGCTCTTTGATCATTTGTAAATGGATTACTGGGATATATAAATGATAAAAGTCCATATGATTAGTTCCGGATTAATAAGATATGAGACAATATTAATCCATTAAGGTATAATCATTAAAATATCCCTAGTCGTAGTATTATCGAGATTGGACATCGATAATACGGAATAGACTAGTATTGCACTTGTGCATGTTATGGGAGCATAACGACATAGTTCTCATATATTTGGGTATTGGATACTCATGCAAGTGTAATAGGAGGTTGTGTTTACCGATGGTACGGAAACAGCTTCGCTCTGGATAGACCGCTCGGAATTCCATTGGTAGTATGACTATGTGTCTATGGAAGTCCGAATCAGGGTAGGTGTATTTGGTCTTAACCTGAGACTTGCATCGCTAATACTTGTGACAATCAATATACTTTGGTTTTGGTCGTCCAGGGCTTTAACAGGTTCTGTGTACGCCTCTTCTGGGTATATTGAGAATCATAGTGTATTGGGTGTGATGTCGAGATGGAAGTATCACTTCAGTCATATGGAGATGATGATCACGTAGGATACGGAACTGGTGCTCTTATATGCTGCAGCTATCGGGATAATATGACTAGGTCATGTTTATCCGATTATAGAGACTAGTTACCAGAGATCCGATATGTGCTTCGTACGGGGCATACACAATTCCAGCCCCAGGCCTAGCATGTGACATCCGATACTGGATCGCAATACGCAATACTACGTATACTAAGCCTGATACAGATTACATATTCCTTTAAGAATATTTCTGGAGAATTGGGTAGGCACGGTGTTTTGCTAGAAGCCAACCATGTCTTGTAAATCGGTAAAAACGTAGTATTAGGTACGTACGTGTTCGGACAGTCCGACGACCAGATTTACTGCCAACATATCCGGGGATCTCATGGGTCGCTTCCCGAAGATTCACCGATGACGTATGACTCACACATTATTAATCTGGGATTAATAAGTAGAGAGAAAAAAATAATCTGGGATTAATTACGGAGTTATTTTATCTGGGATAAAATACTATTTAAAAGAGAGAGAACGATTAATTTGGAATTAATCGATAAAATAATATATTCGATATATTAAACGAAATTAGATTTCGACGCGGAATTAAAATTGGATTTTAATTCGGGCGAACGAGTTAATTTAGAATCAATTCGCTAGCGACATGAATAGTAATTTTGTTAGGCATTATTATTTAATTAAATTTGATTTAATTACATCACAACAAAAAATTCGTTAATTCGGAATTAGCGAACCCGAGCCCGGGAGTGTTTACGGGCCCACTCGCATTTCGAATCAAGTAGGGCCCACAAGTCACATCACGCGTCACATCATTAGTCATTCTTGTGATGTAAGTCACATCAACTTTGAGTGATGTGATGGATGTCACTTTTGATTGATGTGAGTAGTTGAAGACTTTAATGTCTTGTACCAAATTTTGAATTTGGTAAATGGTATTAGATTTTGAAATCCAAAATACACAACACACTTCTCTTCTCCTCTCTCCCTCTCACGGCCTTGGAGCCATTTTCTCTCAAATGTTATTGGCTTGGCCGAGAACAACAAGAAGGCAAAGGGAAATTTTATGACAAAATTTCCAAGATGCTAGCACATCCAAGGGGTCTCACAAAGGTGATAGGGAAACCCATTCATGAGCATGTAATCCATTTACAAAGCTTGGAGCTTGGAGCACACAAATGGGACCTTGGCCGAAACTTGGAGCACAAAAGAGGAGCTTGGCCGAGAGCTTCAATGGAGCAAGGAAAATTTTTGTGTTCATCGCATCGCAAATCCGATCAAAGTGAGTATTTCCGCAACTTTACTTTGTTGTATTCGCACTTTTCATAGCTTAATATGATCTTGGTTTGACCTAGAAAACCCAATAATGGTATCAGAGCCTTGATTAAACATGAAATTGATTTATGGTAAAATTTTGGTAAAATTGATTTGAGCATGATTTGATGAAATTGTTTGATTGAGTATGCTTGAATGATGATAACTTAGAGTTATGCATGATCAATTTGATGAAAATTGAATTGGATTATTTTCCCCCAATTTTTTGGCTTGGCCGAAAGTTGATGATGCCCTAAAGTCATGGTGATTTTTGTTTTTTTGATCATTGGATGAGTTGAAAGACTTGGGATAAATTGATTTAGGATTTAATTAGATTAAAATCGAAATCGAATTTGAAAAACCCTAAATTGCCGTGACATGTATAGCATGGAAATGAATTGATTTTTTGATTCAACAATATTGGACATGTGTTGATGATGAAAGCATGATTAATTAATGTAATTGGTATTTTGGAAATGTTAATTTGACTAATTAATTATGGCTAATACACTTTAGTTAATTAAATTGTGAAATTTGGAATTTTGGGATTTAATTAGTTGGGCTAAATTTGGAATTGGGCTAATAAAGTTGTATTTGGGCTGAATGGGCTTGGTTGGGCCAAGTTTGGTTTAGGTTAATTGGTTGGATCCAATTGGGCCTAAAACCATTTCCATAAAGTCCAAATAGAATAAAATGGGCCTTTAAAATTTTAATTGGGCCTAAATTGATTTTTATCAAAGGGTGATTCTTTATTGGACTTTGGTTGCCAAAGTCCATGCCTTATAAATTAATTGAAAGCCCATTGGACTTTAATTAAATTGACATTGGATGTTAATTAGGCTTTGAGACCCGTTAAGATTGGATTTAGAATCTAAGTCGCAAAGGCTCATTAATAAAGTGTAATTATTTAATTTAGAATTAAATAAAGAATTAGTATTGAATACAAATTAAATTGGATTTAATATTGTAGTTTGATATAATTCAAGAATTCGTACTTATTCTTAAAACGAGTTGGACTCGCGCAAATCAAATCGTTGTTTGAACATTGGATGATCATTAATTTCCAATTAATTAATTGGATTAGATTGATTCATAACATGCTTTGTGTGAATACATGGATGTGATGTATGAATAATGAATATCGGATGGATATTAGATGGGTGAGGGAAATTTTGGAAATTGTTATAATAAATTTAGAATTTATTAAATTGGACATGCGTGTCCAGCCTATTACCTCTTGACTCTTTGTATTTCTCTTCTCACCTATTCCCTCAAAGTAAATGAGGTTTCTTTAGAATTGTTATGTAATTGGGTAGAAGTAAGATTTGTGCTAGCGGGAGAGAGGAAATGGAGAGATTTGTTCTAGGAACAAGTTGTTTTAAATATTCATCCGCATATCATTATTAATTTATTTATCGCGCCTTATTATGCTTTTAGAATGCATGTTTAAGGGTGTATTATAGGACACAGAAACTGGGCGACGCATGCTGTTCTAGACTCAGGGCCTAGTTAGGAGTACGGAGTAGCCCGCGGGGGACTAAATCGGAGAATAATGGAGTCGCCACCCGGTGTGAACCGGGAAAATGATTTAAGGCCGCACTCACCCCTCGTAAGGGAAGACCTCAAACCGTTGGGTTCAGAATGGTCCCTTACTTATGTCACTTGTAATGAATGGATTTGTGCAATTTTAACCAAGTCTACTCAACATACATATTGGCCAAAATAACTTATTCTAATTTGCATTTATAAAGATAAATCCTATATCTTAGTTTGTATGCTTCGAAAGTAAATTCTTATAACATAAAATAAACATGTGGCCCAGGAACTCGACCATTTTCAATGTAGGACCTCGCATACCCGGTTGGACGTATTCCACGTCAACTGAGTACGCCGTGTCCGGAACAACAAAATAAAATATAACAAAGGGTGCCCTCAGGTCTTACCTTTTTAGTCGCATTCCGGGAGTGCGTTTCACGGTGCCGGAAGGGTTATCGTTCCACTGTTTTCACTGATCTACTGTTTCTGCTGTTTTCACTGTTCGCTGTTTCCGTTGTTTTCTCAGGTTCACTGTTTTAGCTATTTTTTCTGTTTTCACGGGTCCGCTGTTTCCGCTAGTTTCACCATTTTCACTCGCAGTTTCTGCTCGCTGTTTTCTGTATTTTCTCACTGTTTTAACTCGTCGTTTTCTCTATTTCATTCACTGTTTTGGAGGGCTGTATGCATGGGGCTTTATCACACGTGCATGAGGCTGCATGGGCTGTGAAGAGGCAAGTCTTGGCATTACTTGGTCTCGGCTGGCAGTGAGTGGATTGTTTTGGTGTTTTATACGTGACTGTGGGCAGTGTGTTTTTGATGGGTTTCACGTGATGTGTTGTTTGCTGGCAATTTTGCGCGTGAAGTTTGGAGGCAATTTAGGGTTGTAGATGGCTAGTTACGTGCATGAAATGAGTGATTTTTGAGGGTTATGTGGATGCTTGTGGGTGTGTGAAAGTGCAAGGGCAGTAGGGTTTTGTGGCTACCGTGGGGGTGTTGGCTAAGCGTGAGGCAGTGGATTGAAGGCAATGGTTGGGCGTGGTTTTTGTGACAATGAGCTGAGTGTTTTATGGCCTGGGGACGTGTTCATGAAGAGGATTTGCCGAGTGGATTGCAGTGGAGTCGAAGTGCAGTGATGTGTGAAGGATGTTGCTGGGTTAAGGGCTGTAAGGACGTTGATGAAGGTCTGATTTGGCGTGGATGGCTTCTGGTTTTGGCCTTGTGTGGAGGTGGTTGGGACGTGTGGTTATGGTGTGAGGGGAAGTGCTTTTCGTGGGTGGGCTGGCAGTGGTGTCTGTGCGCTGTTTGAGGGCTCAGCAAAGGGTCCTCGCGTGGGCAGATGGTGTGCTTGTGAATGAAGGGAAGCTATGGCGTGAGACAGAGGCAGTGAGTGGAGAGGCTGGGCAGTGCGTGAGGCCGTGAAGTGAGGGTGCTGAAGGTTTTGAGTGTTGGCTGCCGAGAAGCTAAAGGGTGTGTGGGTTCTTTGGTTGCGTCAAGTGTGAGTAGAGGGGCTGTGAGGGGTGTACGGTTTATGAAGGTAGTGAGTTTTGTTTGTTGCAAAATGGCCTGTGTGTTGCCGAGTAGGGGTAGTGAGTGAGGATTGGTGATGAAGGCTATTGTGGGCGTGTGAAGAAGTGATCCAGTGGGTTATTTACGTGAACATGGGGTCGAGAGGAGGAGCTTGAAGGGTTTCATGTGAAGGGTTTACGTGACTTATGATGTGCAGTCCCCCTTTCTTGCCGTGAATGATGATGAATTTAAAGGGGCTGGTTGGAGGTTTTTCAGGCATGATCCAATGGAGCTGAAGACGTGTGGGGTTGTGAGGTGTCGTGTGATTGGCGTGAAAGGAGGAGGAAAATGGGCATGATTGATGCAAAACAAATGAGTTTTCGGTGATTTGAAGGGCTTTGTTGAATTGGTTATGATGTCAGTGGTTGAGGCAATGAACGTGAGGGGTTAGGGGTCGTGAATTGAAGGTGCTTTTGGTGTGTGGGGCATTTGTTTATTTGTTTTATTGTTTGTTAGTGTTTGTTTGATTTGTGGAGGATAGGAAATGGAGGTTTGTTGATTTGTGAGGAGCTTGGCCTTTTGTGTTGGTTTGGTTGATGGAAATAGGCGTGTGGGGTAGTTTCTTTGATTTTGGTTTTATGAAAATTGTTATTAAATTGTTTGTATTTTTTAATTGTTTGATTTTCTTTGAATTTGTTTATTGGTTGGTGGTTTATTATTTTATGTTTGTGCATGGAAGGTGAATGGTCACAGGGGTAGGTTTTAAGGTTCGGGGCGAGAATAAATTTTGATACAGAGGCTCAACGAGCAAATCCCGAGGTTAAGCGAGCGAACAAAAATCCAACAAAACGTCAATTCTTGATTATTCTCTTCCGACGTCCGTTTCCCGTGACTTCCGCGACTTAAAAGGTGGTGCCTCCGTACGAGGCTCATCATTGGGCTGGTATGCAAAAATGCAATGCCTACAGTCGCCCCCACTTTGATGGGACTTGTTCAGTGTGTGACAATGACAATCCTATCAAAGTTCGTGCAATGCATTTTTACTTACCTGGCTCGCCAGCTGCTGCCTGGTTCGCCTATTGCTCTGAACTGAGTTGATGATGCAGTGGACCTCGATGTTGGGACGCATCCCGAAACTGCGACTGAGATGAATGTGATGGCAAAGTGCTTTCATCCTCTGGGCTTTGTTCCCGAATTTCTTGAGATAGGGCTTTATTCCCTCGATCTTTATTCCCGAACTGTTGAGATGAGGCTTTATTCCCCCGAGCTTTGTTCAAGAACTGTTGAGATGAGGCTTTATTCCCCCGAGCTTTGTTCCCGAACTGTTGAGATGAGGCTTTATTCCTCCGAGCTTTGTTCAAGAACTGTTGAGATGAGGCTTTATTCCCCCCGAGCTTTGTTCCCAAACTGTTGAGATGAGGCTTTATTCCCCCGAGCTTTGTTCCCGAACTGTTGAGATGAGGCTTTATTCCTCCGAGCTTTGTTCCCAAACTGTTGAGGTGAGGCTTTATTCCCCCAAGCTTTGTTCCTGAGTTGTTTCGAAGGTGGGCTTTATTTCCGAACTGTGCTGAGAGAGAGCTTTATTCTCCTGGGCTTTATTCCCGAACGGTTGAGAGAGAGCTTTATTCTCCTGAGCTTTATTCCCGAACTGTGATGAGAGGGAGCTTTATTCTCTTACGCTTTCTTCCCGAATTGTGTCAAGATAGGGCTTTATTCCCTCAGGCCTTCTTCCCGAACTGTGTCAAGATAAGGCTTTATTCCCTCAGGCTTTATTCCCGAATTGTGTTATGATAGGGCTTTGTTCCTCTGACTGTAATGAATGTGGGCTTTATTCCCCAACTGTGTTGACTGTGGGCCTTGTTCCCGAATTGTACTGAATGTGAGCTTTGTTCCCTGATCTGAACTGACTGTGTGGCTTTGTTCCCGAGTTTGCTGGATGTAGGCTTTATTCCCAAATTGTACTGAATGTGAGCTTTATTCCCTGGTCTGAGCTGACTGTGTGGCTTTGTTCCTGAATTGTATTGAATGTGGGCTTTATTCCCTGGTCTGAGCTGACTATGTGGCTTTGTTCTTGAATTGTATTGAATGTGGGCTTTATTCCCCAACTGCGTTGACTGTGTGGCTTTGTTCCTGAATTGTATTGAATGTGGGCTTTATTCCCGAACTAAGCTGAATGTAGGCTCTGTTCCTAAACTGAGCTGAATGTAGGCTTTGTTCCTGAACTGTACTGAATGTGGGCCTCGACCCTGGGACTCATCCCCGAAAACTGATACTGAAGCTGATATGGGCCTCGACCCTGAGACTCATCTCTGAAAACTGATGCTGATGCTGATGTGGGCCTCGACCCTGGGACTCATCCCTAAAACCTGATATTGTAGCTGATGTGTCTCCATACCCGGAGTGCTATACCTGGAAAAGACTGATAATGATGTGGGCCTCGCCCCCAGAATGCCGTACCCGGCAAAGACTGATAACGATGTGGGCCTCGCCCCCAGAGTGCCGTATCCGGCAAAGACCGATAGTGATGTGGGCCTCGCCCTCAGAGTGCCGTACCCGGTAAAGACTGATAATGATGCGGGCCACGCCCCCAGAGTGCCGTACCCGGAAAAGATTGATAATGATGTGGGCCTTGCCCCTAGATTGCCGTACCTGACGAAAACTGATAGTGATGTGGGCCTCGCCCCCAGATTGCTATACTCGGCAATGACTGATACTGATGTGAATGATTTATTTCAAACTATACTGCTCTCCTCGAGACAATCCTGATAGTTAAACATATTTTTATCTTCAACGAATGCTTCGTGTCGAAACCATAAAACCTTCAAAGTACTTGATACACTCAATTTCGATTGTCTGAATGGGTGATCTGAACTAGACTCTTAGTGTGTGTGTGCTAAGGCTCTTTCGCAGCTTGTTCCTTAAGTAGGCCAACTCGATGATTTTGTTTTGGAGAATCGAACCAGTGGGTCTAACCAACCTGGATGTCTTAATCATATTCTGTGATTACTTTAGCATACTTAACATGATATGGTCTTTTTCTTTTTTCTTTTGTCTCTTTCTTTTTCGTTTTGAATTTTCTTCTTTTTTTTTTCTTTTTATTTTCTTTTTCTAACACACCTACCCTTTAAGGTAGCATTTCTCCTCATGGTGGTCCTAATACTCTCCCATGGGTAGCTTCACGCTTATCGGTTATAAGTGGTCTATTTTTTTCTTTTCTTTTTATTTCAGAGACTTTTTTTTTTTTTAATTTTCAACCATATCATATATCATAGCATCAGTAAACAAGTGTGGACACCCAGGCAAACAGTCATTCACCGATCCATCATCTCTTCAACTGGTCACCTTGCCAACCACTCAGGCTTCTACTGCTAGGATCCCATAATCAAGTGCTCGTGAGTCTAATTGAGATCAATCCATTCAGAATACCGGACGAGAGCACATCTCGCACTTATCGTTTCTAGGGTTTCTCCCTACAGCAATCAATGTCATCACCGGACATATCTAACTATCAAAGACTTCTCTCACTCATTTTTTTTTCATCATCAATTTTTTTTTCATTTTCATTTTTTTCTCTTTTTTTTTTTTTTTGAATCACTCACTCCAAGGAATTCTTCCTTTTCAACTTCTGATAATGTGGGCTTCGCCCCCTGAGATCCATACCCGAAACTCAAACTCATATGGGCCTCAACCCTCAGATCACTACCCGAATCTTGACTCCGATGTGGGCCTCAACCCTAGGATTACTACCCGAATCCGATACTGCGCTTTTGCTGTTTCTGGTTGGCTTGTCTTTGCCGCTTTCTCTTTTCCTTCTTCGTTGAAACCTGCGAGTACAAAACAACAGAATAAAAACATGTGCATGTAATGTATACACATACATGTGTAGAGATACTCCATGTTCTTGATGGGTGAGACCCTCATTGTGCTCCTCGGCGCCATGTGTTTCCTCCTGCTGGTTTTCCTCTTCTGTTTGAAACCTGCAAACATTGAACAAACACAAGAATTGCAAGTACGTTACGTGTATGCATGCATGCATGAGTTTCCTATCCCGTCGGGTTAGTTCTTCTGCCAGGTCTTCTCTTTCTCGAGCAAAGTATTGTTTGAATCTGTCCATGTTGATCGGCTCCGTGAACTCATTCCCTTCCGAGTCTAATAATCTCATTGCCCCCATTTTCTTGTAGCTTGTACAATTCTCCTTTCCAAAACCACATATTTAGAAACTAACTTCTGAAAGATTATCTTGTTTTTTTTTTGTTTTTTTGTCTTGAAAGGTAGAGACTCAGGCAAGTAAGTGAAATGAACAACTTTATTATTAAAAGGGGTTCAAACAGGTAGACAAAATCAATGTCTTGAAAATGTAGGATTTGAAATCAAACAAACCAAGGAGAACAGTCTCGTCATTCACAGCATTGCCTTCTTCCTTGGCCTAAGGTTCTTCACCATTGTCATCTCCCATTCCAATGAAAGAAGTTGAATGGTTGAAATCTTGGAAGACGAAGCTTTCAGGCAGGCCAGAGTTGATCATATAAGTGGGTGGTGGGACAAAATGGTAGTTTGGTAAAGGATTTCTATGTGTATTGGGCTGTTCTTTTTTTGGATCGGGTATCGTATGGGCATCAATGAGGTTTTGGATCTCATGCCTGAGGCGGGCGCAGTTATCGGTGTCATGACCTTTTTCTTGGTGGAAGACTGGTTTAAGTTCATGTGAGGTGGCACAGGATTTGGAAATGGCCTGGGTTCTAAAGGCTTTAAGAGTCCTTGCATCTTCAGCTTTTCGAACACTTTTGATAGAGGCCTACCAAGGTTAGAGAATCGCCTGTTTCTGATGGCAGTGACTGTGGCACTAGCGGGCTTGGTTTCAGAAGTCCCTCCAGAAGTCCTTCTATTCTGGCCATAAAACTTTCTGTTCTCAGCTTCTTCCTCTTCAATGTCCATGATAGTTTCCCTCAACTGTCGGAAATCAGAGATCATGGAGGTCATCCTCCTCAGTTTGCCATAGATGGAGGGCTTGGTTCCCTTGATGATCATCTTAATTTGGTCCTTCTCCGAGGGCCGAGTCTGCATCTTCAGAAGCTGGCTCCTCCAGCGATCCACATAGTCTTTGAAGTTCTCCTCTAGTTTCTGCTTGATGTTCTCCAGATCACGGAGTGACAGATCGATCTCCAAGTCAGTGACATATTGTTTCAGGAAGGCATCAGCTAACTCCCTCCAGTCTTCCTTCACATTCTTCTCAAGGCTATGATACCAAACCACATGAGCTCCTTCAAGTGACATTCCGAACATTTTCAGCACCTGTCGTTTCGATAAACCCACTGAACTCATAACTGAAACATACTGACGGAGATGGACCCTCGGATCCCCATTTCCATTGAACTTAGCGATATCAGGCATTTTAAAGTTAGCCGGCAACTGTTCTTCAAAAGTCATTGACTCATAATCCAGCAGATCTTCATCTTTACCCTTCATCTTGCGGGTAACCGTTTCCACTTGATCCCGGAGCTTCTGTAATTCTGCCTGAGACCCGGCTATTTTCCCAGCGGCATACTCAGCCATATCATCATCAAACATTGGAACATCATCATTAACCCTGTTCTGAGGCTCTTCACGCCTCTCATTTTCAGAACTACCCCCGGCACGGGGTACAGCTACATTAGACATGGCAGCAGTCAGAACTTGCAACTGGTCGGTAATCTTGGCGAAACTATTCTCTAGCCGATCCACGCGGGATATCTCGTTTTCTGATCCACTCATACTTTTTATTGGCCTTTTGACAAGTCTTCCTTCTTTCCTAACCCAATAGGAATCTATAATGGCTTTTTAAAACACAAGGGTTAGCATGATGCATGTATGCATGACATGTGTGCAATGCATGGAATAAATAAGCTCATAAAAGAATTTACACTAATTGGCCCATTATCATTTTAAAGTATTCAATCACACTATTGCGCGGTGCAAACTTGTCCCAGTTGAAAAGGCCCAACAGGTTCACACTTTGCGATAATTTAACTAAATAACTTCAAATGATAAAAGGCACACACAGGATGGCCCATCATTATTTTAGAAATTTTGGCCTAATTTTCAAAAGGACATGAACTTGTCCTGGTTTAAATGGCCCAACAAGTTCACATTTCTTGACAAAAAGTCCAACTGAATCCAAATGATAATGGTCCAAAACACAAGCATAATCAAATATTTTCTAAAGGTCATACAACTAAGGTTCACATGTAGGCTGTAAGAGTGTAAACAAAAGCTCTTGCTGACGAAGGATTGCCCACAACTAGGACTCCCCACTCAAGGGTTCAAGCGACCAAGTGCGCGCACCTTTTTTATACCTTATGGTACGTGCCAACAAGTTATGGTGCGTGACTAACTGTCGAATGGACTTCCCGTTGTAGATTCCCCAGAGGGAGGGTGGAGCGAGGCTCTCTTAAGTACCCAAGCCCCTTAGGCTCTTATCGCTTGGTGACAGGAATAAACAACGAGTCCTCCAAACTAGTCTATCACAACAAGCTACGGGTGATGATTATCTAGGTGCCTTCACAGCTTTTCCTTATAGAAAGGTAGTGAGTGAAGGAAGACACCAAACCATCACCTAGATTTAACAATGCCTTTGATTAAACTCCTTAAACCCACAGTAGTCATGGTTAATTAAAACACAAATCCAAACATTACAAGACATTATTTCGGGGCCGATTCTCTATCCCCAGTGGAGTCGCCAGACTGTAGGACACAGAAACTGGGCGACGCATGTTGTTCTAGACTCAGGGCCTAGTTAGGAGTACGGAGTAGCCCGCGGGGGATTAAACCGGAGAATAATGGAGTCGCCACCCGGTGTGAACCAGGAAAATGATTTAAGGCCGCACTCACCCCTCGTAAGGGAAGACCTCAAACCGTTGGGTTCGAAATGGTCCCTTACTTATGTCACTTGTAATGAATGGATTTGTACAATTTTAACCAAGTCTACTCAACATACATATTGGCCAAAATAACCTATTCTAATTTGCATTTATAAAGATAAATCCTATATCTTAGTTTGTATGCTTTGAAAGTAAATTCTCATAACATAAAATAAACATGTGGCCCAGGAACTCGACCATTTTCAATGTAGGACCTCGCATACCCGAGTACACCGTGTCCGGAACAACAAAATAAAATATAACAAATGGTGCCCTCAGGTCTTGCCTTTTTAGTCGCATTCCGGGAGTGCGTTTCACGGTGCTGGAAGGGTTATCATTCTACTGTTTTCACTGATCTACTATTTCTGCTATTTTCACTATTCACTGTTTCCGTTGTTTTCTCAGGTTCACTGTTTTAGCTGTTTTCTCTATTTTCACGGGTCCGCTGTTTCCGTTATTTTCGCCGTTTTCACTCGCGGTTTATGCTCGCTGTTTTCTGTATTTTCTCACTGTTTTAACTCACCGTTTTCTCTGTTTCATTCACTGTTTTGGAGGGCTGTATGCATGGGGCTTTATCACACGTGCATGAGGCTGCATGGGCTGTGAAGAGGCAAGTCTTGGCGTTACTTGGTCTCGGCTGGCAGTGAGTGGATTGTTTTGGTGTTTTATACGTGACTGTGGGCAGTGCGTTTTTGATGGGTTTCACGTGATGGGTTGTTTGCTGGCAATTTTGCGCGTGAAGTTTGGAGGCAATTTAGGGTTGTGGAAGGCTAGTTACGTGCATGGAATGAGTGATTTTTGAGGGTTATGTGGATGCTTGTGGGTGTGTGAAAGTGCAAGGGCAGTAGGGTTTTGTGGCTACCGTGGGGGTGTTGGCTAGGCGTGAGGCAGTGGATTGAAGGCAATGGCTGGGCGTGGTTTTTGTGACAATGAGCTGAGTGTTTTGTGGCCTGGGGACGTGTTCATGAAGAGGATTTGCCGAGTGGATTGCAGTGGAGTCGAAGTGCAGTGATGTGTGAAGGATGTTGCTGGGTTAAGGGCTGTAAGGACGTTGATGAAGGTCTGATTTGGCGTAGATGGCTTCTGGTTTTAGCCTCGTGTGGAGGTGGCTGGGACGTGTGGTTATGGTGTGAGGGGAAGTGCTTTTCGTGGGTGGGCTGGCAATAGTGTCTGTGAGCTGTTTGAGGGCTCAACAGAGGGTCCTCGCGTGGGCAGATGGTGTGCTTTTGAATGAAGGGAAGCTATGGCGTGAGACAGAGGCAGTGAGTGGAGGGGCTGGGCAGTGCGTGAGGCCGTGAAGTGAGGGTGCTGAAGGTTTTGAGTGTTGGCTGCCGAGAAGCTAAAGGGTGTGTGGGTTCTTTGGTTGCGTCAAGTGTGAGTAGAGGGGCTGTGAGGGGTGTACGGTTTATGAAGGCAGTGAGTTTTATTTGTTGCTAAATGGCCTGTGTGTTGCCGAGTAGGGGTAGTCAGTGAGGATTGGTGATGAAGGCTATTGTGGGCGTGTGAAGAAGTGATCCGGGTAGTTTGAACATGGGGTTTTTACGTGAACATGGGGTCGAGAGGATGAGCTTGAAGGGTTTCATGTGAAGGGTTTACGTGACTTATGATGTGCAGTCCCCCTTTCTTGCCGTGAATGATGATGAATTTAAAGGGGCTGGTTGGAGGTTTTTCAGACATGATCCAATGGAGCTGAAGACGTGTGGGGTTGTGAGGTGCCGTGTGATTGGCGTGAAATGAGGAGGAAAATGGGCATGATTGATGCAAAACAAAGGAGTTTTGGGTGATTTGAAGGGCTTTGTTGAATTGGTTATGATGTCAGTGGTTGAGGCAATGAACGTGAGGGGTTAGGTGTCGTGAATTGAAGGTGCTTTTGGTGTGTGGGGCATTTGTTTATTTGTTTTCTTGTTTGTTAGTGTTTGTTTGATTTGTGGAGGATAGGAAATGGAGGTTTGTTGATTTGTGAGGAGCTTGGCCTTTTGTGTTTGGTTTGGTTGATGGAAATAGGCGTGTGGGGTAGTTTCTTTGATTTTGGTTTTGTGAAAATTGTTATTAAATTGGTTTGTATTTTTTAATTGTTTGATTTTCTTTGAATTATTTTAATTGGTTGGTGGCTTATTATTTTATGTTTGTGCATGGAATGTGAAGGGTCACAGGGGTAGGTTTTAAGGTTCGGGGCGAGAATGAATTTTGATACAGAGGCTCAACGAGCAAATCACGAGGTTAAGCGAGCGAACAAAAATCCAACAATACGTCAATTCTTGATTATTCTCTTCCGACGTCCGTTTCCCGCGACTTCCGTGACTTAAAAGGTGGTGCCTCCGTACGAGGCTCATCATTGGGCTGGTACGCAAAAATGCAATACCTACATGTATGATGAGACCTTAACAAAGATAATTAATTGGTTGCCAATTACGCGAAAAACCCTCAACATATATTAAGCGTTTTTCCTTGCATACAGTGATTCATTCTCAAGATCCAAGATTGGCACTGGTTTGTTGGCCAAAGTCAAGGCCTTTGTCCATCATGGATGTGTTTGAATCATGAAGGCTTTGTTCCATATCGCATGTCTTGTCCAAGTTGTGATTTATTGGCCAAAGTCAAGATCACTTCTTGTCCATCGACATCGATTACGAAGCTTTCCAAAGTCAATGGGTCCCGCTTAACTGGAATCATTAAGTTTGTTGTGCCAAAGCCAAGATCACTTATTGTCCATTGACATCGATTACGAAGCTTTCCAAAGTCAATGGGTCCCGCTTAACTGGAATCATTAAGTTTGTTGTGCCAAAGCCAAGGCTTAATTGATTAAGAGGAAAAAAGGTTAGGGAATATATTGGATATATTGGCATGTATTAGATATATGTTTCGGACTTGGATGTCCACCTACTGGATCTAGGAATTGGATGAGATCCAATTGATCTTAGAGATCTACCTAGTTAAATATCATACAATTTGTTGGCCAAAGTCAAGGTTGTGTGTTATTTAACGGGATCCTAGCCCACTAGGAAACAAGGTTTCCCGAGTACTCAACAGAGGGTTAGAGGCTCGCCGAAAAATAGTGGGAGGGAAGTATTAAATTTGCAATTTCGTCATTACATAAATTAGTTGGACTAATATTTAATCGTTGTTTTAATTAAACAGTTGGACTGTATTCAAACTATTTCAAATAATAGTTGATTATATAATTGGATTTTAGTAATCAATATATTTGAATTAAATTATCAAACTATAGTTGATTATGTAGTTAGACTATAGTAATCATTATAATCAATAGTACCTGAAATCGTTGATTGGATAGTTGGACTATAGCAATCAAGATAACTGAAAGATTAATGTTTAATACATAAACCTGGGTAAAAATGTTATTAAACAGCTTTAATTTTCAGATTGGGAAAAGAATCTCAAGATAGTCCTGGGAACCGAGAAGTTATTCTATTTGATAGAGAAACATCTTGGGCCTAGCCCAGAGTTGAGCAAATAGTAGAACATGATATTTGGAATATTCATGTGATGATAACTTTAGTGCTCAATCCATTATACTTGATGCAATGACACTTTAATTCCGTCGTCAGACTAAAGGATTAGATCCTTATAACATGATGTTGAAATTAAAGATCTTCATAGATCTATTCTTAGATCTTAGAAATAAAAATTGCATAAGAAGCTCTTTCGCTCGTGTATGTCAGAGGGTACATCTGTCGAGCACTAGGTGTCGCAGATGATTGTTGACATCGATCAGCTAGGTTAGCTGGGCATTACCTACGTGGCCGAGACTACCAAAGATTTGATCTTATAGTCTCTACCCGAAAGCTGGGGCAGGTTCATTGTGAACCAAGAATAAACTCTTGGAGAGTTGACGGCTATGCTCTAGGAGGCAGAGCTAGAGCTTCTAAAAAGGGCAAAGGCAAAATCATCACGGTCTTCTAGGAAGACAAAGGAAATATCCCAAGATGTCTACCTAAACAGTGGCAAACGGGGTCACTGGAAGTGTGACTGCCGTATGGACAAGGCAGACATGAAGGAAGTGAAAGCGGGGCAAGGCTCCGGCTTTAAGTATGTTTGTCATAAACATGTTCACTATTAGTTTCAAAATTGGATTTTTGATACTAGATGTGGTACATAAAATATGTACTGATGTGCGGAATCTGCTGATTAGCAGGATACTGACTTCAGTTGAGATTTATCTGCGAGTCGGAAATAGGACGAGAGTCGCTGTTTTAACTGTAGAAACCTAAGTTTAGGAACTACCCTTCGGGTATGTACTTAAATTAGGAAACTGTTAAAATGTAACTAGTTTGACTAGAAACATTATCTCTATATCAGAGTATAACTCGTTGCGGGCATACCTTTATATTCTAGAACACTAAAGTGTTTTATTTTATAAAGATGATATTGAGATAAAAACATTAGATGTGAATAACAGTATTTATATTTTGAATATAAACTAATCTCAAGCGTATGACATGACAAACAAATAGCTCAAATTAAATTAATCATATGAGACTTATTTGTGGCATTGTTGTCTGGGACACATTAATAAGATTCGTATATCCACACTTTCGAAGAGTGTGTACTAGGACAAATTTGATTCTATTCAAATGATGTCTACGAATCTATTTTATTAGGCAAAGTGCCTAAAACACCTTTTACTTGGTAAAAGTACAAGTGTCATCGATCTGTTAGCCCTCGTTCATAGTGACGTAAGTGGGCCCATATCTAGCTAGGCTAGAGGTGGATTTAAACGCTTCGTAACCTTTACAGATTTGGCATCGCGTTATGGTTATGTGTTTCTTTTGAAAAACGAATCGGAAAATTTTGATAAATTCAAAGAGTTTCGACACGAAGTAGACAAACATATCAGCTAAAGTATTAAAACATCATGATTAGACCGTGGTGGAAAATACTTAAGCAATAAGTTTCTCGAATACTTAAAAGAGTATAGTATTCTTTCACAGTGGACTCCTCCCGGAACACCTCAATTTAGCGGTGTGTCTGAACAGAGAAACCAAATTTTTGTTGGACATGATAAGGTTAATTATGAGTCGCTCTGAGCTACCATTTTCCTTCTAGGGATACGCATTAAACAATGCAAAACTTATTTTGAATAAAGTTCCATGAAAATCTGTTTGACAGATTTCATATTAGATATGAACAGGAAAGAAACCGGGTTTTCTCATTCCTGGAGATTTGGGAATGCTAGGCATATGTTTGGATGATACCAAACTAGAACCCAAATCGGATAAGTGCCTAAATTTGTAGGTTATCCTAGGGAAACCAAAGTATAGTACTTATACAACTCACAAGAGAACAATGTAATTGTTGCTCTCCAAGCGGTTTTCCTAAGAGGAATACCTATATGCAGTGGTAAGTGGGAAGAAAGTAAAACTCGATGAAAATTGGAGTAATATTGTTCCAGGCACCGAGTCCTTAATGGAACACAGACAGTTCATCAGGGATGAAACTGTATCATAATTTTCGAATACACAAGAACCGCGTAAGTCGGAGAGAGTCAGAAAACAACCTGGGAGGTATGGGTTTCTGATCTCACCTCTTACAGATGTCAATCTTATTGAGGAAGACAAATCGACTACGTATGAGGAAGTGATACAAGGTATCGACTCCCTATTATGGAAAAGTGCCATAATGTCCGAAATGGATTCCATGTATACCAACCGAGTTTAGACACTAGTTGATGTACCGGAAGGCATTGTGCCTATTGGTACTGTATAAGTCTTCAAGGAAGACATACATGGATGGCAACATACCAACGTACTAAACTAGGCTTGTAGCGAAGAGGTATCGTTATCAACATTGTGTCGATTACGACGAAACCTTTTACTAATTGCCATGGTTAAATCCATTTGGATAATGCTTGCTAATGTTTCATGTTTCATTCGTGAGATATGGCATCTGAACTTCAAAATCGCTTTCCTTAAACGAAAACCTTTTGGAGGATGTTTACAATATCCTGACGGTTTTTTCGTACCAAAACGAGCAAACAAGGTTTGCAAGTTAATCGATCCATTTATGGATTGAAGCAAGCATTGCGTTCTTGGAACCAACATTTTGATGAAATCATAACGGTATATGATTTAATTCAAAACGAAAATGATTCTTGTGTATATAAGGAGGTTAGTGGGAGCGCACTGACAGTGATTGTCCTATATAATGATGATATATCATTTCTTGGAAATGATATTCCCATAATAAAATAATCGGTGAAAGCTTGGCTTTCATGAAAATTCTTCGTAGGCTACTTGGAAGAAACAACCTTTATTATAGGAATAAAGATCTACTAGGATAGATCTAAAAGTTGCTGGCACTCTCCGAGAACTCATACATTGAAATAAATGTACACGACCTGGTGTCTCATGTGCTTTGAGCATATGGAGTCACAATCAAGCCAATCCAAGTGATAGTCACTGGATTGATGTTAAGAACATCCTTAAGTATCTTAGATGATCTAAGGATGCTTTCTTAAGCTATGGAGAAGGAGAACTTGAAGTGACTGGGTTCACTGTTGCAAGTTTCCTAACCGATAAAAACGACTATAAGTCGTAATAAAGGTACTATATAGTTTGAATAACGGAACAATGAGCTGGAAATCTTCCAAGCAAGATACTGTAGCCGAATAAACAACAAAAGTGGAATATTGTTGCAGCTGAGGCAGCAATAGAAGCACTTTGGATCTTAATAATCCTAATTAGATTAGGAATAGTTCGGTTAGCAGCTGAGCTAGGCTACAACACAGGCTAAAGAATTAATGGTCTCATCAACGATCCAAGTATATACTTAAACTATTTATTTGATTCGTTCGGATCATACATCGTGGCGATGTGATGATCGAATAAATCGCATCAGATGATAACATTGTAAATCTGCTGACGAAAGTATTTTTTCTCAGCAGAAGTTTGAGCGAACCGTACATAGTTCAAGTGTAGGACACTTGAGTGATTAGCTATAGGCCAAGTGGCAGATTGTTGGACAATTATGACCCATAGCATTATTATTTATACAGAACATTGTGTTGTTGTACAAATTACTATGTGACAAAGGGAAATTGCTCTTTCATCATTTGTAATTGGATTACTGGGATATATAAATGATAAAAGTCCATATGATTAGTTTCGGATTAATAAGATATGAGACAGTATTAATCCACTAAGGTTTAATCATTAAAATATCCCTAGTCGTAGTATTATCGAGATTAGACATCGATAATGCGGAATAGACTAGTATTGCACTTGTGCATGTTATGGGAGTATAACGACATAGTTCTCATATATTTTGATATTGGATACTCATGCAAGTGTAATAGGAGGTTGTGTTTACCGATGGTACGGAAACAGCTTCGCTCTGGATAGACCCCTCAGAATTCCATTGGTAGTATGACTATGTGTCTATGGAAGTCCGAATCAGGGTAGGTGTATTTGGTCTTAACCTGAGACTTGCATCGCTAATACTTGCGACAATCAATATACTTTGGTTTTGGTCGTTCAGGGCTTTAACAGGTTCTGTGTACGCCTCTTCTGGGTATATTGAGAATCGTAGTGTATTGGGTGTGATGTCGAGATGGAAATATAACTTCAGTCATATGGAGATTATGATCACGTAGGATACGGAACTGGTGCTCTTATATGTTGCAGCTATCGGGATAATATGACTAGGTCATGTTTATCCGATTATAGAGACTAGTTACCAGAGATCCGATATGTGCTTCGTACGGGGCATACACAATTCCAGCCCCAGGCCTAGAATGTGACATCCGATACTGGATCGCAATACGCAATACTACGTATACTAAGCCTGATACAGATTGCATATTCCTTTAAGAATATTTATGGCGAATTGGGTAGGCACGGTGCTTTGCTAGAAGCTAACCATGTCTTGTAAATCGATAAAAACGTAGTATTAGGTACGTACGTGTTCGGATAGTCCGACGACCGGATTTACTGCCTACATATCCGGGGATCTCATGGGTCACTTCCCGAAGATTCACCGATGACGTATGACTCGCACATTATTAATCTGGGATTAATAAGTAGAGAGAGAAAATTAATCTGGGATTAATTACGGATATATTTTATCTGGGATAAAATACTATTTAAAAGAGAGAACGATTAATTTGGAATTAATCGATAAACTAATATGTTGGATATATTAAACGAAATTAGATTTCGACACGAAATTAAAATTGGATTTTAATTCGAGCGAATGAGTTAATTTAGAATCAATTCGCTAGCGACGTGAATAGTAATTTTGATACGCATTATTATTTAATTAAATTTGATTTAATTACATCGCAACAAAAAATTCGTTAATTCGGAATTAGCGAACCTGAGCCCGGGAGTGTTTGCGGGCCCACTCGCATTTCGAATCAAGTGGGGCCCATAAGTCACATCACGCGTCACATCATTAGTCATTCTTGTGATGTAAGTCACATCAACTTTGAGTGATGTGATGGATGTCACTTTTGATTGATGTGAGTAGTTGAAGACTTTAATGTCTTTTACCAAATTTTGAATTTGGTAAATGGTATTAAATTTTGAAATCCAAAATACACAACACACGTCTCTTCTCCTCTCTCCCTCTCACGGCCTTGGAGCCATTTTCTCTCAAATGTTATTGGCTTGGCCGAGAACAACAAGAAGGCAAAGGGAAATTTTATTGCAAAATTTCCAAGATGCTAGCACATCCAAGAGGTCTCACAAAGGTGATAGGGAAACCCATTCATGAGCATGAAATCCATTTACAAAGCTTGGAGCTTGGAGCATACAAATGGGACCTTGGCCGAAACTTGGAGCACAAAAAAAGAGCTTGGCCGGGAGCTTCAATGGAGCAAGGAAAATTTTTGTGTTTATCGCATCGCAAATCCGATCAAAGTGAGTATTTCCGCAACTTTACTTTGTTGTATTCGCACTTTTCATAGCTTAATATGATCTTGATTTGACCTAGAAAACCCAACAGTATAGACATGTGGGTATTCGTTGGAGTGAATACCGAATGACCTATATGTGATTCCTAATAGTTTGAAGTACACACCACCGTCAGTAGAAATATTCTCGAGTCGAGTAGCATATTTGATCCTTTGACTATAAGATAACATTGATTTTGTGTGTGATCCTCCACACTTTGATGCCATATATGTCTGTGACCTTTCATGGTCTGACCGATAGATGTTTTTTGGGTATGGACCGATGCACTCATTAATCATGTGCGCATCAAGATAGGATCC
The DNA here is from genome assembly GCA_019454045.1 of Zanthoxylum bungeanum. NCBI lineage: Eukaryota > Viridiplantae > Streptophyta > Magnoliopsida > Sapindales > Rutaceae > Zanthoxylum > Zanthoxylum bungeanum. Next base: position 144,253 of record SKCR01037433.1, read on the forward strand.
GTCGGCCTGTATGTTTACCATAAGAGGTTTAGGTATCCATGTGAGTTAGTCATGATTCTTAAGATTTTAGCCAAAGCTGATCACCTAGGGTGAATCGCATGTATTAGAAATTATGTTCTGATTAGTTGGAAATAATCGTAGACATGTCGACATGAGATGTACGTCTTGGAAACTTGACGATGTAATCTATGTTTCCTACGCACAACTCAGATAGCCTACGACATAGAGATTGTTAAACATATATGATGACCTTGACTTGTATAGTTCAGAAAGATCGTTCGTGTTCTTCGTGAATTCGGAGGTGGCCGAATTTCGTACATATGTGATAGGCATATATGACAAACGTGTCATGACTTATAGAGTCCCACAATATGAAGTGTACTCGTTGAACACTTGGTTAGCTGATAATATTTGATATAAATAATATTTGATATTATAATTATCAATTAAAATAATTAAGTATTATTGGATAACATTAATTATTTACTTTGACCCAATTTGATTAATCCAAAATCATACAAAGGCTTTGTTGTAATTTCATAAATATCTCTACCATTGGATGATATTTTGGTAATTACAAGTATGTAATAATAGGTAGGGTGTGCATCAGTCGATTTGGTCGATTAATCCTTGATTTTTTAACTGAACCGAAATTATTTGGTTAAGTAAATGTTTAACCGATTTAACCATATGATGGCACATAACCATTAACCAGCTTAATCATTATTTTTTGATCGGTTTTGATTAATTCGATTATTAACCACTCCAGAATATCCACAAATAACAATCCACATTAACAAATTATTACAAATTTAAATTCATCAAAAAGAAAAACATATATGTGATTAACAATAGAAGAAAAAATTAAATTTATCAAAAAATAGTCTACGACTACACTCAGTAGAGGCAGAAGGTAAAAATTTTAATTTCATTTTAATTAAAAATATATAAAGTCAAATTATGGTTTGTAATCGGTTAATTGGTCGGTTCGGTATACAAATCTCATAACCTTAACCGAACCAAAAAATCAAAAAAGTTAAAAATCTTAATCGAAAAAACCGATTTAATCACAATAACCGAACCATTATAAAAAAAATTGGTCGAAACGGTTCGGTTAATTGGTTAAAACTGATTAATGCATACTCCTAATAATATGTGTATTTGGCTTGACTTAATTGGATTAAATCAAAGTGATAGACATTGAACTAATCCATTAATTAAACTTGTTTTGATTTAATTGGATTAAATCAAAGTGGTAGACAAAAGTGATTAGTCACACGTAATTATACATATTTGGAAAAATTGGATTAAACCCACCTAAAAGTTGACTAAAACTTTTATTAATTAAAAATTGCATAAGTTTTGCTATAAAAGACAAGGTTGAGCAAGTTTTTAATTAGGCTAAAGCTAAAACTTATGAAAGTTAAGCTTCTAAAAGCTAAAACAAACAAATATTAGAGATATTAGCTTAATTTAAAGAAGAGTTTAGAGAAGATTATGAAGTTTTGTACAATATTTCAATAAGGAGAAAAATATTGGATCTTGAAAATAAGCTTAGGCAAGTTTGATTTTTCCTAAAACTATGTTTTCATTAGTGAGATTTTATTAATGAAAGATATAGTAATGTATTATATATCAGATACATACTAACATAACATGGAGTTGGAATTAGGCTAATGAATTATGTATGGATGCTTTAGAAGTATAACACAATATGCTTGTAATTGGGTCATAATGTTTATGTTGGACATAAACATAAAATTAGAATTTGGAACTCTAGATATTAGCTTGGAGCTATGGCTACCATTCTAGAATCATTTTACCACCTTTAGGTGACCTAGAATTGTTCATGAGTCATTTCATTATGGGATTCTATTTTGGTTTGTGTTTTGATTCAAAGAAATACATATACATATATATTTAGAATATATATATGTTTGTTGTATAACATGTGTTAATGTTGGTTTTGATGTTAAAAAATTAAATTTTGGATATTTGAAAGTGTTTAGGGAATCTTGAAAATAAATTGGTAAAATATCTAATTTGTATCAGCTCTCTGGAAATAGAGAGGTGATACTTAAAAGCAATTATATATGGAAATAATAAAAAAAATAGCTTAGCGCTACAGTAGCGCTAGTACGTGCGCACTGTAGTGCACACTGTAGTGCACACTGTAGAGCACACTATAGCGCATACAGTGAGTGCACCTTGTTGCGCGCACTGTTGCGCGCACAATGCAAGCTTGTTACGAGCGCACCGAGTCTTGATTTTGTTCGTTTTGAACTCCGATTCAGCCCTATTTTTTTCATATGCACTCGTAATGGAATTTAGTATTCCATTAAATTATTTAAAATATACATATGCTTGATATCTACAGGTTAGAACCGCTTCCGCTGTATGGGGCACTGATCTGTCCCTAGGGGCCCCATATCCACCCAACAGAACGATATTAGAGCAAGTCTTAACGACACAACACATATTTCTTGTTTGACATGTATTTGAATCTATGCCTTTGTAATTTTAATTTAATTATGTATAATTCATATTGGATATGCATTTCATGTTTTAAATTAAAATTTTTAATTTTGACCCAAGCATGTTAATGATTTGATTGTCATAAATCTCCCGTGATTAGGTGATTATTTTATTTTAAGTAATAATATTAATAATATTGGAGCCTTTACTGGATGGTCCGTCTTGTCAATACGAAGATAAATGATTTCTTATTACTTATTCCCAATACCGTCATTATTGTGAGGGTATAAGTGGTCAGAACTTAGGTTGCTCCGGTAAAACATTAGATGTAGCGTGATGAGTTGACGTAGTTACCCAATATCGTTATTATTGTGAGGGTGTACTTACAAAGCTCATTTGTGCACATTGACAAACATACACATGGAACACATATTAATCCAATACCGTCATTATTATGCGGATAAGAAACGGTTCGGGACCAAACTTAGGAGTCACATGAATGTGATTGACCTTTGAGGTCTACCCAATGAGTTTATGAATGACAAGACCGTCATTATTATGAGGCTGGAGTAAATGTCATGGGATTCACTTCCCATTATAAAATTTTGATTGTTAAATTTCTATTTTCCCATTAAGGAAGATTACAAAATTACGTAAAGTAGTGAGATGACACTAATAGATTTAAAATCCATAATCGTATTAGTGTTTTTATATTGAAATGAAAATATTCTGATAGTGTTTAATTGTTTTCTTATAGAAGGCTACGCCGAAATCTGATTTTGTCTTCTTTATCTGGTATATATGCTGGCTTTGTGATGCATTTAATGAAAGCCACATAATAAGAACTTTATGAAGGGGTTTTAATGGCGGTAACGCAGCGAAATAGTGGAAAATTAATATTTTCTGATTTCAAAAATTTTTCTCGGATTAAATAAATAAACTTATTTATTTAATCATCCAATAATCAAATTATGAAATAAAACACATTAAATCAAATTTATGTGAATTTACCGAATTACCCTTAAACATAACATTTTTTTTATTTTAATATGAAATTATTCGAAATGATTTTGGATGATTCTAAATCATTACATATATGAATTTAACATGTCATACATATTGAAATTCAAATTGCAACAAAAATTTCCAAAAATAAACCCCAAAGCCGAGAGCCACATCAGAGCACCAAAGTGTGCATTTTGCACTTTCCATGTTCAAACCACATCAAGATGAAATCCAATCAACATAAGATTTTATATGTATCTCATACACATCTAAATACACAACATAAATGAAAAGCCCTAAATTTGGAAGTGGTCTTAAACCCTAATTTTATAATTTCTTCAAATTGGACAAATTAGACCAAATTGGTTAAATCCAATAGTTCAATCATGTTTCTTCCATTCAAATCAAGTCTCAACACAATGAAATAACTATAGATCAAATCTAGGTCATTTAAGAGTGGGTCAACAACTCTAGATTAGCAACAAGTTTCTCAAACTATCAAAAGTGTGCCTATTAACATATTAGAAGCATTCTTTTGAAATTTGTACATGCTCAACACTTTTCAAATCTTTCATCCATAAAAAATAAAAAGAATAAAGAATAGAAAAACAAAATAAACTCATAGAATAAAGCCTAGAACTCAAGGAACATTTTCCCTTCTAATAGCAAGTTGGAAAAACTTACTAAAATCCAAGTCTTTTCTTGTTTTTCTTTTCTTTTCTTCAAGCTTCTTTGTTTTCCTTTCAATGGAGTATTTGATAAGTGTTTCAAGGTTATGAAACCCTAAATGAAAACAAAACAATTTATACAAAAAAAATAAGCCTTGACCGAAAATTTGGTAAATTAATATCTAGATATTTGTTTTGTATTTCATTTAATTTTTGCAACTTGTCCACTTGTTTCAATGATCATTACACTTTAATGATATATTCAACCAAGTCAACAATTGCAACTTAGTCATTAAATAAAATATCATAACTTAAAAAATTCATATTTTAATTAATTTAATCATTTAACAATTAAATAAATAATTAATTAATCAAATACAAATATATATTAAATATGTGTATTATATTTACAATAAATATAAAATACATATACATTTATGATATTAGTCAAATATCTCAATTTGACAATTAATTAATGTGTATTTGAATTAATCAAGCATTAAAAACAAATACATAAAAATTAAGGAAATGACTATCGAGTCCCTACACATGTATTTTTCGTTTAACCTTTAAACGACTTTATAAATAATCAATATTATTTATAAATGTTGCCCTAGTGCTCTACGAGTATATTTCATTAGTGAGACTCTCTAGATTCAGGCATATCCGTCACAAAATCCAATTTCGTGTCCATAATTTATCCACCCGTAAATTATGACAATCACGGATAAACTCGCTGAATCATACAGGTCGAGGTCATGGCAAATGTATAATTCCTCTGTCACAGGTATCCGGATAAATCCCAGAGATATAGATGTAAACGTCAAATCTCTATATGGATTATCCAGTCGACTATTCTATTAGCAATCTCAAAAAGAACATTTAGAACTAACTTCTAAATTGTACCACGGGCCCATAGTTTTTATCTGATTGCTAATCATATGGACTACCTATGCTCTAATACACAGAACTGACGGATCCTATCTCGATACACACAGGACACCCTGAGGATCTATCTACACCCAACGAACAGGCGTAGGTCTGATCTTAATAGATCGGTGACGTGACTGTCATCTAAGTGTAGAAGATGTCTCATGTGCCCACAGTGGTATCTCAAGTCTAAGAATCACAAGTGCTACTCAACCCGATAAGATTCTTATTGACGTTGGTGTACCATCCATTAAGAATCTTAGGTGAGTCGTTCAATGTTTATCCACTAAAAACACCTACACATCTATACTAGTCTCCAAGACTTATGGTTCATTGAGAAACCATTGGAATCATATATTCCAGTATACGACATGTACCGGTCTCAATGGGTTTACTATACTGACCCAGTAGTGTAAACCTTGACCAGGAACTATCTGAGAATGACAACGTCATGATACTAATCAATGTCAGTTGCGACGCTTTTGCAACAGCACCATGACTAGTCATTCTAAGGTCATTATGTCTTTACCATATTAAAAGATATATTATATTATAGAAACTGCATATATATTATTCATAATAATAATATTTTACAGAAGTATTCATAAAGAAATACAACCGGGAATTGGCGCTCTGAGCACCAACCCCGACACTTTACAACATGTTAAGCTCTGCGGATCATGATTTGAAGAAAAAAGAATCTCACTTTGTACCTTTATGGTGGATCAAACTTTTCAAAGATTTCTAGGAAGTCTAAGAAGATTAAAATGGGAAATAAGAAGAAAAACTCCAAGAAACAAACTGCAAGACCGCGTATAGTTCTGATGCATGTCTACATTGCCAAAAGTTCGGACACATGAAACAAGATTGTCTGGAGCTGAAATGAAAAGAAGGAACCTCATGTACTCTTTGTATTTTTTTTCTATTATTGACATCTCATTAGCCTTAGATGCAAATAATGGTTGGGTGTTAGACACTGGTAGTCTCACTCTTATTTGCAACTCCAGGGAAGCCATAAGAGTTTAAAAAGGCTGAACAAAGGGGAGATCTAGCTTAAGATTGGGAATGGCGAGACATTAGATGTCAAGGCCATATGAACAATTATTTTAGGTCTCTCTAATAGATGTAAATTAATTTTACATGACTATTATTATGTACCCTCTCTTATCAGACAAATAATATCAGTACTAATATTATATAAAGAGGTATATAAAATAAACATTAAAGATGGTGCTTTATGTTTATATGATAAATATAATTATTTGATATGTGAATGTTCTTACGGTCATTATGTTTTGGAAATAAATCAATATGTCTTTAATGTAGATGAAAAAATAAGAAAAAAGATCTTAATTAAATAATATTGAATTATGGCATATGAGATTGGACCACATAATTGTTAGACGTATATCAAAATTGGTTAAAAATGGTTTGATTGAAGATCTTACCTTAGATCCTTATCCGATTTGTGAGTCATATATCCAAGGGGAAAATGACAAAGGCCTCATTTTCTTGGTGTTGGACACCGTGCTGAAGATTTACTGGAACTAGTACACAGTGATATTTGTGATCCATTAAATCATATCGCTCATGATGGTTCAACTTACTTCACAACTTTCACTGATGATAGGTCAAGATTTGGATATGTCTATTTGATGAGACATAAAACAGAAACATTTGAAAAGTTCAAAAGATTCCGAAATGAAGTACAAAAAAACCCGGTAAATTCATCAAGTGTCTTTGATCAAATCAATGTGGTGAATTTATGAGCGATGAATTCAAATATTATTTAAGGGAGAATGAGATTCTCGCCCAATATAGCCCACCAGGAACTCTTTAACACAATAATGTGTCTGAGCGGAGAAATCGTACTTTATTGGATATAGTAGGATCTATGATGAGCTATACAGATCTTCCATATTATTTTTGGGGATATGTTTTACTCATTGCTGTCCACATACTTAATAGATTTCCATCAAAAGCTGTTTTTACGACCCTATATCAGATATGGTACGGTAGAAATCCAAGTCTTAGATATTTAAAGATTTGGGATTGTCCCGCATACGTTAGAGACGCACAACGGGATAAACTAGCACCCATATGGTATAAATATAGATTCGTTGGATATCCTAAAATTTTCTTGGGATATCAATTCTACGATTCTGAGCAACAAAATATATATGTTGCTCGTTTTGCCACTTTTCTTAAAAATGAGTTTTTGAGAGAAAGTGTGAATTATAGAAAATTAAACTCAACGAGTTTGATCTCAAAATTAAAGAACTTGAGATGGAACTAAAGATCCAACTGGATGGAGGATCTACAACACAGGTTCTACGTAAGTCGAATAGAATATCAAGGCCTATTGAGAGACTATTTTTAACATCTGATGAGAGATTGAATGTTCTCCTCTTGAAGGAAATAGATCCGACTACTTATAAATAGGCGATATTGGATATCGATTCAGGAAAATGGCAGGAAGCCATGAAGTCCGAGATGGATTCTATGCATGACAATCAAGTCTGGGACTTGGTTGAACTTCTTGAAGGAGTTAAACCTATTAGTTGTAAATGGGTTTATAAAAAGAAGTGAGAGCTCGATGGAAAGGTAGAAACCTTTAAGGCCCGACTGGTAGCGAAATGTTACACTCAACATCCTGAGATTGACTATGAGGAAAATTTTTCACCAGTACCCATTCTAAAATCTATTAGGATTCTTTTAGATATTGTTGCATATCACGATTATGAGATATGGCCGATGGATGTGAAAATTATATTCTAAATGGATTCTTCGAGTAAGATATCTATATGAAAAAACCAGAAAGTTATGTATTTAGTGAGACTTCAAACTTGGTTTCTAAGATCAACAAGTCTATTTATGGACTTAAACAGGCATCCTGAAGCTGGAATCATTATTTTGATGAGATAATTAAATTATCTAGATTAATCAAGAATGAAGAAGAACCGTGTGTTTATAAGAAAGTTAGTAGGAGCATAATAATATTCCTTGTATTGCATGTAGAAGATATATGTATCATTGGGAATGATATAAGATTGATGCCAAGTTTGAAAGCCTACATTTACAATAACTTCTCCATGAAAGACATGGGTGAAGCTTCATATATACTGGGTATAATGCTCTACCACGATAGAGTTAGGAAGCTTATAGGGTTATCACAATCCACGTATATAGATAAAATATTAGAAATGTACAATTTACCAATTGTAAGATAGTAAATGTACCTTTTCAATACGGCATACATCTTTCGAAGAAAGTGACACTTCAGACTGATGAAAAGAGAGTTAGAATGTCTAACTTGCCATATGTTTCTAGTATTGGAAGCATTATGTATGCTATGCTATGTATAAGACATGATATCAGTTTCGGCGTTAATGTTACTAGTCGATATCAATCTGATCCGGGTAATGATCATTGAACAGCCATAAAACACATTCTGAAATATCTTAAAGGTACTAAGGATAAGTTTCTCATATATGAAGAAGATGAGCTACAAGTTCAGGGTTATACAGACTCCAACTTCCAGGGAGGTCCAGATGATAGAAAGTCTACATCTGGATACATATTTACCCTTAATGGCGGTGCAATTAGTTAGTGATGTTCAAAGTAAGGCTCAACAATTGATTTCACCGCTAATATGAAATTTATAGCGGCTTCGGAAGCTACTAAAAAAATGTTTGGATTAGAAAAAAAAATTTCACAGAAATTTATATTGTGCCAAGTATTACGGATTCGATCCCATTGTACTGTGATAATAGCAGAGCAATTGCGCAGGCTCATGAGTTGAGAGCACATTCTATGTCTAAACACGTGGAAAGAAAATATCGTGTGATTTGAGAGATCATTGAACGAAAAGATATAGTGGTCTTGAAGGTTCAAGGACAAGACAACATAGCATACCCGCTTACTAAGGCCTTACCTCCTAAGTTATTCGATAAAAATATGGAGGAGGTGGGACTTCGATACCATCAAGAATGACAATAAGCAAGTGAGAGTTTGTTGGAGTTGGTGTTTGGAGCGCCAATCCGAATAATATATTGTACATTATATTTTATTATTTACGAATAAAATAACTATATTTTCATCTCAAACCTTATTAATGGTAATGTCATTATGCATATTAGATTGATATATGAATATGCTAATAATTACATCGACCTTAGAATAGTCATATAGTAATATTGAACACTAGGTGGTCCGATATTGGGATAATATTACCATTATAAACTATTTTTAAAGTAAATATTTATAGTTGTTGGTTTTGGAATACGATTGAATTCCTATATCTTAGAAGAATAACACATATCGTATATTGTTGGAATTCTAATAGGTTAACCCAATATACCATGAGCAAGATAAGCTCGTATAGACATATAGATATTCGTTGGAGTGAATACTAAATGACTTACATGTGATTCCTAATAGTTGGAAGTACACACCATCGTCAATAGGAATCTCCTCGTGTCGAGTAGCATATGTGATCCTTTGATTATAGAATAACATTGATTTTATGTGTGATCCTCCACACTTTGATGCCATATATGTCAGAGACCTTTTATGGTCTGACCGCTAGATGTTCGTTGTGTTGGATAATTATGACCCATAGCATCACTATTTGTACAGATCATGGTGTTGTTGTACAAATTAACTATGTGACAAAGAAAATTTCTCTTTTATAATTTGTAATTAGATTACCGGGATATATAAATGATAAAAGTCCATATGATTAGTTCCGGATTGATAAGATATGAGACAATATCAATCCATGAAGGTTTAATCATTAAAACATCCCTAGTCGGAGTATTATCGAGATTGGACATCGATAATGCGGAATAGACTAGTATTGCACTTGTGCGCGTTGTGGGAGCATAACATCATAGTTCTCATATATTTAAGTAATGGATACTTATGCAAGTGTAATAGGAGGTTGGGTTTACCGATGGTACAGAAACAGCTTCGCTCTGGATAAACCCCTCAGAATTCCATTGGTAGTATGACTATGTGTCTATGGAAGTCTGAATCAGGGTAGGTGTATTTGGTCTTAACCTGAGACTTGCACCGCTAATACTTGCGACAATCAATATACTTTGGTTTTGGTCATCCAGGGCTTTAACCGGTTCTGTATACGCCTCTTCTGGATATCTTGAGAATCGTAGTGTATTGGGTGTGATGTCAAGATGGAAGTATCACTCCAGTCATAGTGGAGATGATGGTCACGTAGGATACGGAACTAGTACTCTTTAGTACTGCAGTCATCGGGATAATATGACTAGGTCATGATTATCCGATTATAGAGACTAGTTACCAGAGATCCGACATGTGCTTCGTACGGGGCAGACATAATTCCAGCCCCAGGCCTAGCACGTGACATCTGATACTGGATCGCAATACGCAATACTACGCCTGATATAGATTACATATTCCTTTAAGAATATTTCTGGAGAATTGGGTGTAAATCGGTAAAAACGTAGTTCTAGGTATGTACGTGTTCGGATAGTCCGACGACCGGATTTACTGCCAATATATCCAGGGATCTCATGGGTCGCTTCCCGAAGATTCACCGATGACGTATGACTCGCACATAATTAATCTGGGATTAATTATAAGAGAGAGAAAATTAATTTGGGATTAATTACGGAGATATTTTATCTAGGATAAAATACTATTTAAAGAGAGAGAACGATTAATTTGGAATTAATCGATAAAATTTATATATTCGATATATTAAATGAAATTGGATTTCGACGCGGAACTAAAATTGGATTTTAATTCGGGCGAATGAGTTAATTTGGAATTAATTCGCAAGCGACGTGAAGAGTAATTTTGCTAGACATAATTATTTAATTAAATTTGATTTAATTACGTCGCAACGGAAAATTCGTTAATTCGGAATTAACGAACCCGAGCCCAGGAGTGTTTGCGGGCCCACTCGCATTTCGAATCAAGTGGGGCCCACAAGTCACATCACTAGTCAACTTTATCACTTTATGGTGATAGAAGTTGGTGGTGTGTTAAACACTCCAAGTTGGTAATGATGGGAGATGATTTACCAAAATTTTGGTATATCTTATTTTTTATTTTTGAAATCAATTCAACCAACACAACTCATCTCCTTCTCTCTCCCATTCGGCCAAGGGCCATTTCTCTCTCAAATTTCTTGCCAAAGTCGAGAGATGCAAGAAGGCAAAAGGAAATTTTGTGGCAAAATTTCCAAGGTGCTAGCACATCCAATGGGTCAAACAAAGGTGATAAGGAAACCCATTCATGAGCATGGAATCCATTCACAAAGCTTGGAGCTTGGAGCACACATGAAGGGCTTGACCGAAACCAACAAGGAGCACAAATTGGACCTTGGCCGAGAGCTTCAAGGAAATTTTTGTTGTTCTTTGCATCGCAAAAGCCGATCAAAGTGAGTATTCCGTAACTTTACTTTGTTGTATTCACATGTTTTCATAGCTTAATTTGATCTTGGTATAACCTAGAAACTCAACAATGGTATCAAGAGCCTTGATTAAGCATGAAATTGGAATTAGGTTAAAATTTGGGTAAAATTGATTTGAGCATGATTTGATGAAATTGATTGTTTGAGTATGCTTGAATGATGATAACTTAGAGTTATGCATGATCAATTTGATGAAAATTGAATTGGATCAAATTTTCCCCAAAATTTTGGCTTGGCCAAATGGTGTGTATGCCCTAATATCATGGTATTTTTTGTTCTTTTGATCATTGGATGAGTTGAAAGACTTGAGAAATGTTGATTTAGGATTTAATTGGATTGAAATCGAAATCGAACAAAAAAACCTCAAATTGTCGTGACTAATTAGCATGGAAATGAATTGATTTTTTTTATTCAATGATGTTGGACATGTGTTGATGATGATGAGCATGATTAATTGATTAAATTAGTATTTTGGAAATGTTAATTTGAGTAATTAATTATGGCTTATACACTTTAGTTAATTAAATTGTGAAATTTGGAATTTTGTAATTTAATTAGTTGGGCTAAATTTGGAATTGGGCTATTAATGTATTTGGGCTTAATGGGCTTGGTTGGGCCAAGTATGGTTTAGGTTAATTGGTTGGATCCAATTGGGCCCAAAACCATATCCATAAAGTCCAAATATGATTAAATGGACCTTTAAAATTTTAATAGGGCCTAATGGGCCTAAATTGATTTTTGGCAAAGGGTGATTCCTTATTGGGCTTTGGTTGCCAAAGTTCATGCCTTATAAATTAATTGAAAGCCCATTGGACTTTAATTAAATTGACATTGGATGTTAATTGGGCTTTGAGACCCGTTAAGATTAGATTTAGAATCTAAGTCGTAAAGGCTCATTAATAAAGTGTAATTATTTAATTTGGAATTAAATAAAGAATTAGTATTGAAAATAAATTAAATTGGATTTAATGTTGTAGTTTAATATAATTCGAGAATTCGTACTTTGAGTACTTATTCTTAAAATGAGTTTGACTCGTGCAAAATCAAATCGTTGTTTGAACATTGGATGGTCATTAATTTCAGATTAATTAATTGGATTAGATTGATTGATAACATGCTTTGTGTGAATACATGGATGTGATGTATGAATAATGTATATCGGATGGATATTAGATGGGTGAGGGCAATTTTGGAAATTGTTGTAATAAATTTAGAATTTATTAAATTGGACCTGCGTGTCGAGCCTATTACCTATTGACTCTTTGTATTTCTCTTCTCACCTATTCCCCTCAATGTAAATGAGGTTTCTTTAGAAGTGTTATGTAATTGGGTAGAAGTAAGATTTGTGCTAGCGGGAGAGAGGAAATGGAGAGATTTGTTCTAGGAACAAGTTGTTTTAAATATCCATCCGCATATCATTATTAATTTATTTATCGCGCCTTATTATGCTTTTAGAATGCATGTTTAAGGGTGTATGATGAGACCTTAACAAAGATAATTAATTGGTTGCCAATTACGCGAAAAACCCTCAACATGTATTAAGCGTTTTTCCTTCCATTGAGTGATTCATTCTCAAGATCCAAGATTGGCACTGGTTTGTTGGCCAAAGTCAAGGCCTTTGTCCATCGCGGATGTGTTTGAATCATGAAGGCTTTGTTCCATATCGCATGTCTTGTCCAAGTTGTGATTTATTGGCCAAAGTCAAGATCACTTCTTGTCCATCGACATCAATTACGAAGCTTTCCAAAGTCAATGGGTCCCGCTTAACTGGAATCATTAAGTTTGTTGTGCCAAAGCCAAGGCTTAATTGATTCAGAGGAAAAAGGTTAGGGAATATATTGGATATATTGGCATGTATTAGATATATATTTCGGACTTGGATGTCCACCTACTGGATCTAGGAATTGGATGAGATCCAATTGATCTTAGAGATCTACCTAGTTAAATATCATACAATTTGTTGGCCAAAGTCAAGGTTGTGTGTTATTTAACGGGATCCTAGCCCACTAGGAAACAAGGTTTCCCGAGTACTCAATAGAGGGTTAGAGGCTCGCCGAAAAATTGTGGGAGGCAAGTATTAAATTTTCAATTTCGTTTAGATACTTTCCAATACGCGCTCATTTCAATTTTTCGTCAATACTTAAATAAATATTAGTTGGACTAATATCGTTGTTTTAATTAAAACAGTTGGACTGTATTCAAACTATTTCAAATAATAGTTGATTATATAATTAGATTATAGTAATCAATATATTTGAATTTAACCAATCAAATTATAGTTGATTATATAGTTAGACTATAGTAATCATTATATTAAATAGTACCTGAAATCGTTGATTGGATAGTTGGACTATAGCAATCAAGATAATTGAAAGATTAATGTTTAAAATATAAACCTGGGTAAAATGTCTTCAAACGACTTTAATTTTCAGATTGGGAATAAAACCTCAGGATAGTCCTGTGAATTGAGGAGTTACTTTATTTGATAAAGAAACATCTCGGGCCTAAGCCCGGAGTTGAGCAAATATTAGAACATGATCTTTGGAAGATTTATGTGATGATAACTTTAGTGCTCAATCCATTATGTTTAATGCAATGACACTTTAATTCCATCGTCATACTTAAGGATTAGATCATTGTACCTTGATGATGAAATTAAATATCTTCATAGATCTACTCTTAGATCTTAGAAGTGCAAATTGCATAAGAAGCTCTTAAGCTCGTGTGTGTCAGAGGGTACATTTGTCGAGTACTAGGTGTCGCAGATGATTGCTGACATCGATCAGCTAGGTTAGCTGGGCATTACCTATGTGGCCGAGACTACCAAAGATTTGATCTTATAGTCTCTACCCGAAAACTGGGGCAGGTTCATTGTGAACCAAGAGTAAACTCTTGGAGAGTTAATGGCTATGTTCTAGCAGACAGAGCCAGAGCTTCTAAAAGGGGCAAAGGCAAAATCATCACAGTCTTCTAGGAAGACAAAAGACATATCCCAAGATGTCTGCCTAAACAGTGGCAAACGGGGTCACTGGAAGCGTGACTGCCGTATGGACAAGGCAGACATGAAGGAAGTGAAGAGGGGCAAGGCTCCGGCTTCAAATATGTTTGTCATAAACATGTACACTACTGGTTTCAAAATTGGATTTTGATACTAAGTATTGTACATAAATATATGTACTGATGTGCGGAATCTGCTGATAAGCAAGAGACTGAATTTGGTTGAGATTGATCTGCGAATAGGAAACGGGACGAGAGTCGCAGTTTCAACCGTAGAAACCTAAGTTTAGGAACTACCCTTCGGGTGTGTACTTAAATTAGGAAACTGTTAATGTAACTAGTTTAACTAGAAACATTATCTCTATATCAGAGTATAACTCGTTACGGGTATACCTTTATATTCTAGAACACTAAAGTATTTTATTTTATAAAGATGATAATGAGATAAACACATTAGATGTGAATAACAGTATTTATATTTTGAATATAAATGAATCTCAAACATATAACATGACAAACAAATAGCTCAAACTGAATTTATCAGATGAGACTTATTTGTGGCATTGTTGTCTGGGACACAATAAACAAGACTCGTATATCCACACTTTTGAAGAGTGGATACTAGGACGTATTTGATCATATTCAAATGATGTCTACGAATCTAGTTTATTAGGCAAAGTGTCTAAAACACTTTTTACTTGGTAAAAGTACAAGTGCCATCGATCTGTTAGCCCTCGTTCATAGTGACGTAAGTAGGACCATATCTAGCTAGGCTAGAGGTGGATATGAACACTTCGTAACCTTTACGGATGTGGCATCGCGTTGTGGTTATATGTTTCTTTTGAAACATAAATCGGAAACTTTTGATAAATTCAAAGAGTTTCGACACGAAGTAGACAGAAAAATCGGCTAAAGTATTAAACCATCACGATTGGACCATGAGGAAAATACTTAAGCAATAAGTTTCTCAATTACTTGAAAGAGTATAGTATTCTTTCAATGTGGACTCCACCCGGAACACCTCATATGAGCTGTGTGTCCAAACTGAGAAACCGAACCTTGTTGGACATAGTAAGGTTAATCATGAGTCGCTCTGAGCTACCATTTTCCTTCTAGGGATATGCATTAAACAGTGCAATACTTATTTTGAATAAGGTTCCATGAAAAACTGTTTGATAGACATTATATTAGATATGAACAGGAAAGAAACCAGGTTTTCTCATTCCTGAAGATTTGGGAATGCTGGGCATATGTTTGGATGATACCAAACTAGAACCCAAATCAGATAAGTGCCTAAATTGTAGGTTATCCTAGGATAACCAAAGTATAGTACTTATACAACTCACTAGAGAACAATGTAATTGTTGCTCGCCGTGCGGTTTTCCCAAGAGGAATACCTATATGCAGTGGTAAGTGGGAGGAAAGTAAACCTTGATGAAAATTGGAGTAATACTGTTCCAGGCACCGAGTCCTAATGGAACATAAACAGTTCATCAAGGATGAAACTGTACCACAATCTTCGAATACACAAGAACTGCGTAAGTCGGAGAGAGTCAGAAAACAACCTGGGAGGTATGGGTTTCTGATCTCCCCTCAAGTAGATGTCAATCTTATTGAGGAAGACAAACCGACTACGTATGAGGAAGTGATACAAGGTATCGACTCCTTATTATGGCAAAATGTCATGAAGTTCGAAATGGATTCCATGTATACCAACCAAGTTTAGACACTGGTTGATGTACCGGAAGACATTGTGCCTATTGGTACTATATAAGTCTTCAAGGAAGACATACATGGATGGCAACATACCAACGTACAAAGCTAGGCTTGTAGCGAAAAGGTATCGTTATCAACATTGTGTCGATTACGATGAAACCTTTTACACGGTG
>SKCR01037434.1:0-68774 GCA_019454045.1 Zanthoxylum bungeanum
ACTCGGTGGGACGTAACCCGACCCCGAGCTGAGAGAAACACTTGGCTCTGGGGGAAATATTATGTCCCCAGTCCAGAAGATAGACTCGGTGGGACGTAACCCGACCCCGAGCTGAGAGAAACACGTGGATCTGGGGGAATGCTACGTCCCCAGTCCGAAAAGGTAGACTTGGTGGGACGTAACCCGACCTCGAGCTGAGGGAAGAAATAATGGCCTCAGTGGATCGAATCCAGCCCCGAGCCGAATAACCAAGTGGCCTCGGCGGAACGAATCCAGCCCCGAGCCGATTAACCTAGAGGCCTCAGCGGAATGAATCCAGCCCCGAGCCGACTAATCCTTGGGACTTATTCAGAAGGGAAGTGAATCAACCTTTGAAGCCCTATCGGATTTGGCATGGGCGTCCCCTTGCCAGACCAGCGAAAAACAAAAACAAAACTTTTAGAAAATAAAATCAAAAAACGGGGGTGACTTAACACTTATCCCAAAGCAACAGTACGGATGCCTCAAAACAGCGTCCCGTCCGAGGTCTCCAAAACACAATTCTGAATCTTTCAATTCAGAGTCTCAGTGAACCATGATTTGGATCAAAGTGCATTTAGAATGGTAAGGGCACATTCCTCTATACGTCAGGTCATTATGGAGCATGCGTTTTGTTCTAGGGCTCCTCCTTACAATGCTGGAGCAGGCATATGCCACGAGGGTACAATCCCTCCCCGTACTATACTTCTCACATACCCGAATGACCAAATAGGTAGGGATCAAAGAGTGTCTGAAACACTAAGGGCATGCTCCTCCTTATGTTCAGTAACACTGGAGCAAGCAAACGCCACGAGGGCACAATCCATCCTCGTATTATACTTCTCACGGATCCGAATGACCAAATAGGTAGGGATCAAAGAGTGTCTGAAACATTAAGGGCATGCTCCTCCTTATGTTCGGTAACACTGGAGCAAGCAAATGCCACGAGGGCACAATCCCTCCTCGTACTATACTTCTCACGGATCCGAATGACCAAATAGGTAGGGATCAAAGAGTATCTGAAACACTAAGGGCATACTTCTCCTTATGTTCGGTAACATTGGAGCAAGCAAACGCCACGAGGGCACATTCCCTGCTGATGTATTTCTCAAACTGGCCAGGCTGGCCATCTCACGGGGGCACTCCCTCCCCGCAATTACTATCCTGAAATATCCCTCATAAATGTAAGTCATAGGGTAGTTACGCTCCAGCTTCAGGAGTTCGATACTACTACAAAGGGTTCACGTACTCCCTCATGCATTTCATCCCTTGACGCAGTCCTGATGAAGTGAGTCGGGTCGGATCACTTCTTCCTAGATTTTTTATGATAGCACATGTGATTGGTATGTCACAGGTTTGGTGCCTTTCCTGATCCCAGATCATCCCTTCGTATTGAGTACATCCCTAAAATATTGAATATGACTTTCAAATCCAATTAAAAATGCAATTGAAAATTTTCTTGATTGAAAAGAGAAAGTTTTATTCATATTCGGGGACCTACTGCCCTTCCTACAACTCTCCGCGGGACATTTCGGGAGAGGGTTTATTTGATCTCCTAACCCCTGTCGAGTTGCTAAAAAAGAAGTAAAGAAAATACCTACTGGAAGTACTTCCTTAACATCTCAGCGTTCCAGGGCTTCTTTAACCGTGTGTCGTCCAACTGTTCCAAAATATAGACACCCGGCCTTACCACCTCCACAATTTTATATGGCCCTTCCCACTTGGCACCTAATGAGCCTTCCTCCGACCTTCGAGTGTTCAGGGTGACCCTTCTTAATACCAAGTCGCCTAGAAGAAAGACACGGGTCCAAACTTTTTTGTTGTAGAAACGGGCCATTCTTTGTTGATAGATTGTTGTCTTCATAGCCGACTTCTCCCTCTTTTCTTCGATCAGGTCGAGATGAATTCTGATGAGTTCTTCATTCTGTCCATCCTTATAATGCTAGACCATGTAGGTAGTCATTTAGATCTCTGCTAGAATAACCGCTTCGCATCCGTATGATAAGGAAAATAGAGTTTCCCCTGTGGAATCCTTACAGGTCGTTCGGTGTGCCCACAACACTTCTGGTAACTCCTCGACCCATAAGCCCTTGCAGGCTCCGAGTCGAGCTTTAAGATTGGCCTTAATGGTCTTGTTTGTCGCCTCAACCTGCCCGTTAGACTTGGGATGGGCAGGTGAGGCAAATCTTAGGGCGATTTGGAGCTCTTCACAGAGCTTCCTGAAGCCTTTGCTATCGAACTGTTTTCCGTTATCGGTGATGACGGCCCGAGGAATTCTGAACCTGCAGATAATTTTCTTCTTCAAGAACTTCGTAGCTTTCTTCTCTGTGATTGAGGATAGGGGTTTGGCCTCCACCCATTTGGTGAAATAATCTATGGCAACAATGGCGTATCTCGCTTGCCCTCGCCCCTTCGGCATCGGTCCGATGATATCCAGCCCCCACTGGGCGAACGGCCAAGGGCTGGACAGGGTGGTCAACTGTTTTGTGGGCTGGTGGCGAATATTGGCATTCTTCTGGCATCCTTCACATTTCCGAGCCACCCTCATACCGTCTTGATGCATGGTCGGCCAGTAGAACCCTTGCCTTAAAGCTTTAAAGGCAATTGATTATCCTCCAACGTGACTCCCACAGATTCCAGCATGAATTTCCCTGAGCACATAGTCAGCCTCCTCTTCTGCTAAACATCTCAGAAGGGGTATCGTATAGCCCCTTCGGTATAGCACCCATTCGATCAGGGAAAACTTGGTGCTTTTAAATTTCAGTTTTCTGGCTTCCTTCTTATCTTCAGGTGTCTCTCCGGTCTCCAGATATCTTCTGATTGGTTGCATCCATGAAGATTTTCTTTCCATATCTAATACTTCTACCTCGAGCTTTCCCACGCTTTTTTCTCGGAGGCAGATTAGAGGGACTATTCTGGGATTTTCTACCTTTATCGAAGATGCGAGCCGTGCCAAAGAGTCTGCCTCACAGTTGTTTTCCCGACCGACTTGCTCAAAATGCACGTTCCCCATTTTCCCCACCAACATTTTTACCTCAGCCAAATAGGCTATCATACTCGGCTCCTTGGCTTGGAATTATCCCTTCAGCTGCTGAACAGCCAACTAGGAGTCGCTTCTTACAACTACGTCGTGGATGCCCATTACCGTGCATAACCTTAAACCGGCTAAAATTGCCTCATACTCTGCCTCATTATTTGTGGCCTCGAAGGTGAATCTCAAGGCGAACAATACTTCTTCACCTTTACCATTTTTTAATATGATTCCGGCCCCATTACCTTGTGAGCTGGCAGATCCGTCTACTGACATCTCCCATTTGTTTTCCCCCACGGTCAAAATTTGGGGTTCTGTGAATTCAGCAACAAAGTCTGCCAGAGCCTGCCCTTTTACCATTGCCCTTGGGAGGTAAGAAATGTGGTGTTCACTCAACTCTACCGACCATTTCATTAACCTGCCCGAGACCTCTGGTTTCTGCAGAATTTGCCTCAGAGGATAATCGGTGTAAACCCCAATAGGATGGGCCTGGAAGTAAGGTCGTAATTTCCGGGCCGCAGAGATTAATGACAAGACGACTAACTCATGTGCTGGATATCTGGTCTCAGCATCTAATAAAGCTTTACTAACATAATACACCGGCCTTTGAACTTTGTCGGCCTCTTGCACCAATATTGAACTTACTACATACTCCAAAATAGCTAAATATAAGTATAAGGTCTCACATGGGGACGGCTTTGCTAGAATTAGGGGTTGCGTCAGGTATTAGTTTAACAGCAGGAAGGCCTCCTCGCATTCTGGCATCCAGTTGACTTCATTTTTTACCTTCTTGATGAATTTGAAGAAGGGGTGGCACTTGTCGGTTGCTCGGGAAATAAATCGATTGAGCGCGGCCACCCTACCGGTCATGATTTGCACTTCTTTTATCGTCCTGGGAGATTTTAAGTCCAGAACGGCTTGGATTTTCTGCGGGTTTGCTTCTATGCCTTGAGAGCTTACCATATAGCCCAAAAACGTTCCCTAGGCCACTCCGAAAGCACACTTCTCCGGGTAGAGCTTTAAATTATGCTTCCTCAGCAATTCAAAGGTTTTCTTCAGATCGGCCACGTGACACCCTGGCTCCTTAGACATTGTTATCATATCATCAACATATACCAGCATCGATGTGCCGATGAGCGGCTTGAAAATATTGTTCACCAGCCTCTGAAAGGTTGCCCTCGCATTTTTCAATCCGAAGGGCATTAATTTATAACAGTAAAGCCCCTGATCGGTAACAAAGGTCGTCTTCTCCTCGTCCTCAGGATGCATATTGACCTAGTTATATCCCGAGAAGGCATCCATAACGCTTAGCAGTCCCTGGCAGGCCGTCGAATCCACCAACTGATCTACGTTTGGTAGTGGGAAGCTATCTTTCGGGCATGCTTTGTTGAGGTCGGTGAAATCCACGAACATCCTCCACTTTCCATTGGATTTCTTTACTAATACCACATTCGATACCCACTCCGGGTATTTCACTTCTCTGATAAAACTGGCTTTCAATAGTTTTTCTACCTCGGCAGCCATTGCCCTGCACCGTTCCTGGTTAAAGGTTCTTCTTTTTTGCTTGACCGGTTTGTGTGATGGGTTTACTGCCAAACGATGATTGATGAACTTCGGATCAATCCCGGGCATATCGTCGTGCCCTCATGCAAAGATGTCCGGGTACTCCTTTAGACACTTCAGCAGGTCCTGTTTCAGGACCTCGTCTAAGTCTCCCCCTATTTTTACACTCTTCCCAGGTCCGAAAAGTTCTATCACCTCTAATTCTTCGACTGCCCCTAGCCGGGCAACTTTCTTTGGCCGAGGACCCGGATCATTACTTGATTCTTCCCCGCCTTCATTCCCTTGCCTTTTCCGGGTACCCACTTCAATGCAGAGGGTTTCCCGTTAAAGGGTGGCAAAACAGCTCCGAGCCACCTTCTGACTCCCGCTCACGATTCCAATCCCTTCCCGGGTGGGGAATTTCAACTTTAAGTAATAGCAAGACATTGCAGCCTTTGTCTTCATCATGAAAGGCCGACCAACAATGACTTTGTAACTGCTCATGCAATCCACCACCGTGAAATTTATCATAATCGTCCGAGTCCGGGGACGGGTTCCGATCGTCATTGCCAATTGTATCCTTCCCAATGGGACGACCGTTGAGCCCCCAAAGCCATATAAGGGAGTCCCATAGTCGGTTAGAGTCGCATATTCCACACCAAGGCCCTCCAAAGCCTCCTTGGAGATTATATCCACTGCACTCCCGGGATCCACTAGGATTCTGTCTACCTCAGAACCGCCGATTGTCGCCTTGATTATTAATGCATCATCGTGGGGGAAACTCACCCCTCGAGCATCCTCATCTATGAACATTATTGGCACTGACCGACCACCTTGTATTTTCGAGGACCGTTCTATTTCTAACACTTGCAACCCCCGAGCTCGACTATAGTATTTTCTTGACCGGTTAGAGTCTCCGGCCAGTGTCTTCCCCCCTGCGATGATATTCACCTGTCGGCAATGTGTTCTCTGCATGGCCATCATTACTTCATGGTCAATATAATTATTCAATTCTGCGCCATGTCTTCCATTTACTCCCGCAAGTCTTTGCATCCATCCGTCATATGTCCCCTCAAGTTATGATGCATGTAATAGGATTTTTTATTTCTCCTGTCTGGTGGGAATCTTCTAAAGTCAGGCTCTATCAAGAGGCCCTTTCCCTGGATTTCCATGACGATTTGCCCCAGCGGTTTGTTCAAAGGAATGTATGCCTCTTCCCCGGCCACATGGTTCACCTGGGCCGAGATTCCCTTTTCTTGGTAATTCCGAGGTATCGGCTTGAATTCCCTTCGCCTCGGGGGTGGTTTTTTGAACTCCCTATCTGGCCTACGAGGAGCTTCTGCCCTCTTCGTCCTCTCCCTGATAGTTGTCCCCCTCCGGGTGATTCTTTCCTCATCTTCCAACAAAATAAATTTTCGGGCTGTTTCCAGAGCGGTGGCATAATCCGGTATACCCTGGATCCTCAAGTGGGTCCAAAGCTTTCCGATCTTTAAGGCTCCCTTCAAACTCTCCAAGGCCTCGAGCGACTCATTTCCCCCGACCTCGATCACCATGCTATGGTACCTCTCAATGAAAGCCTTCAGGGGTTCATCGTCCCCTGTTTCATGAGCCTCAATTCCCCAATTGTCTTCTTTGGGACGTAGACCCCTTTGAATTTCCGAACAAATGATTTCCTGAGCTGCGCGAAGCTTCCGATGCTCCCTGGGGCTAGACTTCTGAACCACAGAATGGTAGATCCCCCCAAGGTTAGGGGGAATACTTTGCAAACGGCATCCCCTACTACTCCTTGGACCTCCATCAATAGGACAAAACTCTCAATATGGGATTTTGGATCAGTGTGGCCTTTGTAGGGCGTCATGGACGGCATGTTAAATCGTCTTGGGAACTTTACCGACCTTATTTCTTCAGTGATGGGGGATTCAGCCTCGTCGTGCCGAGCGTCTACCGTATCAGTTTTGGGGTTTACTCCCCACTTGGCCATTTCTTTTCTTAACCAAGATTTTATATTGCCATATGTGTTACCGTGCCGCCTTCTGCGGCCTTCTTTGCGTCTGTCACCCCAGGCGAGGCGTTCCTCATGACTTAAGGTTTCCCATCTAGTTTCACCATCCTTCATGTCTCCCCTTCTGGTGTCGCGGGGGCTATCATAGGAAGAATCTGGCGATTGTCTCCCCTCTTCTTCTTCCCACATATCCTCCGTTTGTAAATCCTTTTCTACCACTACGGACCTCATCCCGTATGGACCCTTTCTCCTAGGTTCATCGTCTTCGCTCTTATCTGCAACCCTTTTTCCTTCCACTATTTCGCCTCTCCTCATACTGGTTCCGGCTTCTAGTCTCTCATTATTCGTCTCTTTCATCCTCTCCAGTCTGTCCATCATGGATTTCAAAAGGTTTTGATTTTCCTCCCTATCTTTCCTCATATTTTCCTCCATCCAATCCATTGTTGAACTCCCTGACGACCGATGATTTCCACCTTCTGCCATTGTCTTACTACGCGAGCTGCTTTTTGTTGGAGCTCCCCACAGACGACGCCAACTATTGACGGCTGATTTTGGTCTCATGGGCAATAAGGGTTTTTTACTCCCGAGACAATCCTCCTCCAACTGTGAATTTATTTTGTTTATGGGAAACCAAAAGCAAATTTGGAAAAAGATAAGTAAATTCACCAATCAACAAAGAGATTTAACGTGGTTCGACGGATCAGATCCAGCCTACATCCACGAGCACAGAACGGACGATGTTTTATTACCAAAATATGTTTATCTGATCTGTTTTGTGTTTACAAGTCTAATTCTCTCTTGTTCTCTTCTCAACCCTACCTTACATGCATGCTTTCCCCTCCTATTTATAATAGCAAAGAAACTGTTTTCCTTTTCCCATAAGAATTCTTAGTCGAAACTACCTTCACTTCCTTTATCCTATTAAGACACTGACTTATCAACTTTTCCACATGAAAGTAGGATAACTTATCTTCTTATCCGTAAGAATATGGAGCATATCTCGCCATATCCTCGGTCTTCATGAGGTCGGTCACAGTGGTCTTTTGAACTGAGAATGCTGCTATCGATCTGATAACGCCCGACCATCAGGTCTGGAGTGGTCGGTTACCGATCATAAAGTGCTCGGCCCCTTACTGCTGGCTTTTAGTGGTCGGGTCGGCATTAATGATCTTGACCAAGAAGGGATTTACCTTTTTACCCATGCCGTACTGCTTAAATATCATAGGGCTTGAAAATACCGCCAATATTTTCTCTCGTTCTCCCCCCTCTTCCTCTCTCTCTTTCTCTCAGCCTTTTTCCCTCTCTCTCTATTTTCTCTGGATTTCTCTCGGCTTCTCTCTCTTCTTCCCTCTCCTTATCTCTTTCTCTATTTTCATTTTTTTTTGGGTTCGTGTTGTGTCTGTGATAAGTGTGTGTGTATTCATGTGAATCACGTGTGTGTGATGAAAATGTGATACAAGTGTGTGTGTAAGAAGTACATGTGTGTTAAAACAAAATATCTAAGATAATTTAATATAAATTGGTAAATTTCAACTTAATCCCTCAAGTTTAATTATCAATATCCCATTACTAATCTCCAGGAAAAAATCCCCATTTTACTGAAAAAATAGACCTCGCGTTCGGACGCAACCCCACACGCGAAAATAAAATTTACGAGCTACGCTAAAATAACCCGAGATGTTACATTCGGATAAAAGCCATTTGAGTGACAAACACGAGCAGATTGTGAGGATTTTTTTTTATTTTTTATTTTTGCTTTGCTTTAATTTTTTTTATTACTAATGTTTGTTACAGTTGTAGGGATTAAAAAAACAAAAAACAAAAGAGGAGGAAAATCTATAATTAAAATATTAAGCTTGTCCAAAGAAGGCGTAGCTCCGAGTCAAAGTGCCAATTATCCACAGGAGCCCGAATTGAGGGATGTGGTGAATACTATGACAGCACTTCAGCAAGAGTTTTCACGGGTGTTAGAGTTGATAAAAGATGTTCGAGATGAGGTGCAAGCGATGAGACACAATACTCCATAGGGAAATAGGACACCACGACCGACTAGAGCTAATAAGGTAGGGCCTGTACCCCATAGGCCTAGTGGGCGACGTACTGTACCCATGGATGAGATGGAGGTCGAGAATGAATTTGAGTATGATGAGGAGTTTGATAGAGTATCAGAGGTGGATATGGGCGGATTTCGGCCTAGACGAGGTAGGAATGAAAGGCTATTCAGGAGAAGTCATGAGAATGAGGAAGATGGTGACTTGGGTAAAATCAATGGCTATTCCTTCATTCCAATGCAAGAGTGATCCCGAAGCTTATCTAAAGTGGGACCGTAAGCTAGATCTTCTTTTGACTATCATAACTATTTAGAGCTTAAGAATGTGAAGTTAGCAGTTATTGAATTTACCGATTATACACTTGTTTGGTGGGACCAAATGATGACAAACATTATGAGGAATAGGGAGCGCCCGATTACTATATGGGCAGAATTGAATAAATTTATGTGGAAGCGGTTTTTACCGAGCCACTGGTATCGAGATATGTATCATAAACTTAAGAATCTTACACAAGGGTTTTGGAGTGTCGAATACTACCACAAAGAGATGGAAATTGCCATGATTCGCGTAAATGTCGAGGAAGACCGAGAGGCCACTATGGCACGGTTTCTAAGTGGGCTGAATGGGGAGATTGCAAATGTAGTGGAATTGTGACATTATATGGAGTTAGAGGACATGGTACATATGACAATGAAAGTGGAGCGCCAACTGAATCAAAAAACTACATTAAGGAGCAATTCGGGTCCAAACAATACATGGAAGCCAAAATGGGGAGATAATAACAGGGATGGCACCACATCTAGGTTTAGATCAGAGGCCCCAAAACCAAGGGAAGACTTCTGTTAGGATGTATTCCCTAGAGCTACATGTAATGTAAAAGGTTTTATGTGTTTTGAAATAAAATGATGCATTACTCATTTATCAAAGTGTTTGTTTAATTTTCGCATATTATAAATTATCTAGAATACCCTAGATAACTTATGTGCCTTTAGACTTAGTGTATGAGTGTCATACACAAAAGGATTTAAGTCTGAAGTTAGTTAAATAGTCCATAGAGAGCAAACAAAGCGGGTACTTTGTTTGTGATTTATCTATAGCTGCGGTCCATTATATATTTGTATGGCGACCTTGATTCGGGATCGTTCATGTAGAAACATGAGAATGGAGGCACCTTGTATGATGTGATCATATAGGACTGGACCCAGATGAAAATGATATTCTTATAATATTCGTTAAACAAAGAAAGTCATTTCGATCTACTAGATGATCATATATGGATTGATCTTAATCCTGAGTGTACTACGAACTCCTGCATGGCAGGCTATGTCATTTGATTTACAAAGGTGAGGTTGGTGTAGCAGTCCCAATCAATAGCTACGTACTTTGGGGGCATGGTCTGTTGTGTAGCTGGGAACGTTTTACATAGATATGGAGTTCACTCCTTCTTTTGAGAAGTCAGGGGTATCTTTCTTAAGGGTTGATTCGATACTTGAATGGTTAGAGCGCTCAAGTCTTTCTATTACGAATAGAAATATTAAAATTCATAATCGTTATGAATAAATCGTTCATTAGAGAATCAATTGTACTTAAGGTAAAAATAATTAGAGGGGTATAAAAGATATTATGATCAGGCTCTAATTACGAGATACTCGTGAAGGGTTAATCTGTATGTAGTGACTATATCGATGGACACCAACTTTGTTCAGATTAATATATCATCTGCAGTAATAAGAGTGCAATTTCGGGTTTTTAGTGGAATAACCCGGAGTTAATAATTCAGAATTTTTAATTAAGAGCTTAATTGATATTGCAAGATTATTGAAGCTCAGAATCGTAGGTCCATTTGGTCCCCGTGCTAGCTCGATATACTATAGCGGATTTAGTATAATTGGATAGTCCAATTATATACTCACAAAGGTATAAATATTATTATTATGATTATTATTATTATTATGTCACACTTGAAACATTATATTAAAAGTTAATATATGGTTTTATTAAATATATAATATTTAAACATATGTGATTTAATTATATTAGATATAATTAAATGAAAAGATTAAGATAGTAATTTCTAAATTTGGGTTTTGGAAACCTTTGGATTTAATTTAGAAGGTACAATTTTTTAAATATGTATTTAACCTTTTGTTTTGTAACATCTTTTCTATTATGGAAAGAAAATATTGATGTTACAAAATTTTTTATTCATACATGTGCTTGGCCGAATTTTTGCTTGGAGGAAGAGGTAAGGTTTTGTTATATTTTGTAAAATTAAACCCTAAGTATAAAAAAGAAAATATGATTTTTCTTTTGAGAAGCCTCTCATTCTAACCCTAGCCTCCATATTCTTCTTTTTCATATTCTCTCAAAATTTGAGAAAAACATAACTAAGAAAAGAAAAAAAATAAAATCAAAACACAAGTGTGATTAAATCTCTAAAATATTTAGGGATTGTTTTAGTGAATCTTGCCCATATAAGTTATCATTGGTAACGAGATATAGTTCGGAAGACTTTGTGGTGTCGTTCAAATCTTCATCTTCATCTCTTTCTTGTTGTTCACGGCAGTGAGCATTGTTTTTGCTTATTGTCGCCCCCTTACTTGGTGAAACGGAACTCGGTTTGGTTTCATTTTAATCCAATTTTTTGGGGAATATTTTGTGGTATTTTTAGGTTGTGTTGGGGCTGTTTTCAAGTGAAAAATCAGAACCAAAACACACCCACAGTCCACGCATTTCAGGGGCTGCTTCTGTAGTGCGTTGGGCGCGAATCGAGTCCAAAACAGTCCAGATTTTGTCTGGTTGTTCGAGGACTGTTCCGGGGTTGGACTTTTTTCTAAAACTGAAGCAAAATTTCAGTGGTGGCAGTAACATTCGGAAATTCAAAGAGAAGGGCATAAAAAAATTTTCAAGTCCGATCTGTGTGCCTAAACCATTTCCGTTGCGCAAGGAAAGCGTTTCCTACAATTGGCATCGAGAGCAAGGTTGAAAAGTGTTCTTAACCCTTCTCTTTTTCATTTAAAGTTACTATTTTAATATGTTTATATGAGTTCTAAATATTGATTTGCATGTTTAGTTGAGTAGGCACAAAATAATATTCATGTGATGAATGATTATTATTTTACATATGATGGATGGATTTTGCATTGGTCGTAAATTTTTCCAGCTTTTTTTTTATTGTTGGTTTTGTTTTTGGGATGTAAGGCCATAAGGCCATTGTTTACAATTATTGTAATTCTTTTTCCTATGTAAAATTTCAATTGTTGTAATTTGGAGCACCGAAGTCGTAAAAGGGGCCAACACCACCTTGGAGCGTATTTTGAAGACCAAGGGATGCCTTGGATATTTTTGTACTAATTAGATTAGTATAGGGAAAAATAAGAGCCTGGTCAATCCAGAATATTTTTTATGTTATATGTATATTTAATTCGAATTGTTTGAATAACATGTCATATAGCTCAGGGTGCCTACTCTTGCATTTCACATGCCATAACATGCATTGGATGCATATTAATTCTAGAATGAAATATGATTTTATGTGATTTAAAATGTTTAAATTAGAATATAATATGCATGGAAATCAATTAATTGGATTAATTGGATTTATGGTTTAAAATTTGAATTCTAATATATTGGGCTTAATAAGTGCATAATAAATTCCATTGGTATATAAGATGGAAATCTGGACATAAATTCCATAGCCGAATCCGAATGGACTGTAATATGGTTTGCACTCGGGATACAATTCCACATACCATTAGATTTTATGACATACTAAGATTAATTAAATAGTTTAATATAAATCTTGACCATTTTAGGATTCTAAAATTTTAAACCTATTACTGTTCTAATATTTTAAAAGTTAAAATATAATAAGTCATTAATACCACTCTAATTAAATTACTTTAATTGAGTAATACAATTAGTAGAGACTAATGGATATTAGTGATACAAATTTTAAGAGTTAAAACTGGTTAGGTCACTAATAGTGTACTAGTGTAAATCAGAGTTATGATTTAGCCGCCATAAATTTATTCACGTTGTTTAAATTAAAATATTAGATATTTTATATATAGAAACCTTAAACTTAAAATAGTGAGTGAGAGAGGGATATACAACAGTGTATACTGCGATCTCCATTGTTAGTCTGAAAATGTGAGATTTAAAAGGCGCCTCGAGACGGCTTTGCTTTCGGGTCAATATCAGGTTTGGATTCCGAGAGGATAGGGATTCTAGATGTATCTTGTGAACTGACCTATCCTACGGCGGTACTTCACTCGTTAAGTCCAAGAATCCCGAAACGGCGGGTCACACTCACAAAGGAATAATTAACTGTAAATAAAATTCCTTGATCAAATCAAACATTAGTTGTTTAATATAGGAATAAGAGTTATTGCCGCATATATTAATCGACTTACATTGTCTTGATCTATCATGCAAGTACTTGACCTACCCTATGGCGGTACTTATTTAGGAGATGATAGATTTCTGTGGCATAGTAATTCTCTTAAGTTTCTAATTCGTTATTCATGGTTCATGCATCATGTTTAATTTTATGCTAAAATTATTTTGATGATTTTAATATGCGATGAATGAATGTTAAATGCATGTTTATTTTATTTTTCATCCATGGTTTCTCCAATTATTTCCATACTCTCAAATGATAAATTAACGTGAGAAAATTATGTTAAGTGGAAAAGTAACATGAACAATATCCTGGCCTGTGAAGACCTAAATTTTGTCCTGACGGATGAGTGTCCTCCCGAGCCGGCCAGAAATGCTAGCCAAGCTGTACGCGATGCCTATCAGAAATGGGTCGCAGCAAATGAGAAAGCATGCTGCTACTTGCTAGCAGGGATGTCTGAGGTTCTTGCTGCAAAGCATGAACCTATGGCTTCAGCATCTCAGATAATGGAGTCATTGCAGGGCATGTTCAGCCATCAGAGCGTCAATGTCATGAGGCCATAGTCTCATTGATGACTGCTAGGATGAAGGATGGGACATCAGTTCGAGAGCACGTCTTGAGGATGATGACCTATCTCAACACTGCTGAAACCCATGGAGCTCGTATTGACGAGCGTAGCTAGGTGATCATGATTATGGAAACTCTTCTGAAGAGTGTCCTGCAGTTTAAAAGCAACTATTTTATGAACAAGTTGACTTTTACTTTAACTCGCCTGCTTAATGAGCTCACCCATTACGAGTCCATGCTTATGGATCCTCGTAAGTCTAGTGCTGAGGTAAATATTGTCGAGTCTTCTAAATCTGCAAAGATGAAGAAGAATGGAACTGGGAAGGCTAAGGCTAAGCCCATGAAAAAGAAGAACAAGAAAGACTTAAATGATGCCAAGCCCAAGGGAAACAAGAACGGGCATTGGAAAATGAATTGTCCTAAATACCTTGCTGAGATGAAGGATAAAAAGGATACAGGTAAATATGATTGACTCCTTATCGAATCTCTATTAGTGGAGGATGATAAATCTGCCTGGATTGTTGATTCTGGAGCCACTAACTATGTTTGTTCTTCTTTGCAGCTACTTGACTCATGGAGGGACCTTGCTGAAGGTGACTACACCATGAGGGTCGGGACATAGGATGTCATTTTGGCAAGAGCAGTGGGAGTTTCTAGTTTAAATTTTACAAATAATAGCTATTTAAATTTGAATAATGTGTTATTCATTCCTGGTTTTCGCAGGAATTTGATTTATGTTTTTAAACTTTTGGATGATGGTTATTCAATTTCTTTTAATAGAAATTTAGTTATTATTGGTAGAAATGGATTAACCATATGCACATGAAACTCAAAAAATAACTTGTATGTGTTAAGACCGTTAACACATAGGTCACTGTTCAACGCTGAAATATTTAAGGTTGATAAACCTAAAACTAAACGGCAAAAGATTTCTCACGAGGACACATATCTATGGCATCTTAGACTTGGTCATATCAATCTTGACCGGATAGAAAGATTGATAAAGAACGGAGCCTTAAACCAGTTACAGCTCGAAACTTTACTAGTCTGCGAATCCTGTTTAGAAGGAAAAATGACCAAGAGACCTTTTACTGGAAAAGGTATAAGAGCCAGTCAACCACTTGAGCTAATACATTCGGACGTTTATGGACCGATAAATGTAAGAGCCCGAGGTGGTTATGAATACTTCGTCACATTCATTGAAGATTATTCTAGATATGGGTATGTTTACCTAATGCAGCACAAGTCATATATTTTTGAAAAGTTCAAAGAGTATCGTGCTGAGGTTGAGATCCAGTTAGGTAAAACAATCAAAACTCTATGATTTGATTGTGGAGGAGAATACATTGACAAAGATTTCAAGAAATTCTTAGTTAAGCATGGGATAGTATCCCAGCTCACAGTACCTAGAACACCACGGTAAAATGGTGTTGCAGAGAAGAGAAATCAGACCCTACTAGACATGATGAGATCTATGTTTAGTTATAACTCACTACCTAGTTCATTCTGGGGATATGCACTGCAAACTGCAATGCATATCCTTAATGTAGTTCCATCTAAGTTTGTTCCTAAGACTACCTTAGAGTTTTGGATTGGTCTTAAAACTAGTTTGTGATATTTCCACATATGGGGGTGTCCAGTACATGTGCTGAAGAATAAGACTACAAAGTTGGAGCCATGTTCTCAGATGTGCCTATTTGTAGGCTATCCTAAGGAGACTAGGGGTGGATTCTTCTATAGTTCTAAGGATAACAAAGTGTTTGTACCGAAAAATGTTACGTTTCTAGAGGAGGACTATATGAGGGAGTTCAAGCCTCGAAGTAAAGTGTTACTCGAGGAGTTACTTGCTGGTTTGACCAGCACACCATCGTCAATGACAGTTGACAAATACATAGCACCTTCGACATCTGAGCGTCAGATGCAAGTTCGTCAAAATAATCTACTACCTAGACGTAGTGGGAGGGTTGTACGACAACCTGATCGCTACCTTGGGGTTTGAGTCACATTCATCGATGGTATAGATGATCCATTGACCTATCGTAGTGAAATGGATGATTCTGACAAAGAGGAATGGCTTAAAGCCATGAACCTAGAGATAGAGTCCATGTACTCCAACTTAGTCTGGTAACTTGTAGACCAACCTGATGGGGTGAAACCCATAGGTTGCAAGTGTATCTACAAGAGAAAGATGGGAGCAGATGGGAAGGTATAGACCTTCAAGGCAAGGCTATTGGCCAAGGGTTATACCCATAAAAAGAGAGTTGACTATGAGGAAACTTTCTCGCCAGTAGCCATGCTCAAATCCATCTGCACTCTTTTATCCATTGCCGCATATTATGACTATGAAATTTGGCAAATGGACGTCAAGACTGCATTCTTGAATGGAAATCTTGATGAGAGTATCTATATGGTACAACCATAGGGGTTCATAGCCCAAGGTCAAGAGCAAAAAGTTTGCAAGCTGCAAAAGTCCATTTATGGACTTAAACAGGCATCTCGATGTTGGAATATAAGATTTGATACCACGATCAAGTCTTATTATTTTGAGCAGAATGTTGATGAGCCTTGTGTATATAAGCGCATCATTGACGGGAATGTGATTTTTCTTATTTTATACGTCGATGATAATTTACTCATTGGGAATGATGTAAAGATATTATCGGACATGAAAACCTGGCTAGCTAACCAATTCCAAATGGAAGATTTGGGAGATGCCAATTATGTTCTTGGGATTCAGATACTTCGGGATCGCAAGAAATGACTGTTAGCTATGTCTCAAACATCCTATATTTACAAGATCCTTGTGCGATTTGGGATGCAGAATTCCAAGAAAGGCAATATGCCTTATCGACATGGAATTCATTTGTCAAATGAACAGTCTCCTAAGACACCTCAAGATGTTGAGGAAATGAGACATATCCCATATTCCTCAATAGTTGGTAGCCTCATGTATAATATGTTATGCACGAGACCAGACATCTGTTTTGCAGTGGGAGTAGTCAGAAGGTTTCAATCGAAACCAGGATTGGATCATCGGGTGGCTGTAAAACACATTCTCAAGTATCTTAAAAGAATGAGAGATTATATGCTTGTGTATTTCGGTGAGGATATGATCCTAAGGGGATATAAAGACTCTCATTTTCAGACAGATGTCGATTCTAGTAAATCAACATCTGGATCAGTGTTTACCCTAGATGGTGGGGCTATAGTATGGCGAAGTATAAATCAATCTTGCATTACTCTGATTTAAGTCTTTGTTTGTGGTTTATATATAGCTGCAGTCCATTATATATTTGTATGGCAACCTTGATCCGGTATCGTCCATGTATAGAGATAAGAGTGAAGGCACCTTGTATGATGTGATTATATAGGACTGGACCCAGATGAAAATGACATTTTAATAATATCCATTAAATAAAGAAAGTCATTTCGATCTAGTAGATGATCATACATAAATTGATCTTAATCCTGAGTGTACTATGAACTCCTGTATGGCAGACTATGTCCTTTGATTTACAAAGGTGAGGTTGGTGTAGCAGTCCCGACCAATAGCTACGTACTTTGGGGGCATGGTCTGTTGTGTAGCTGGGAATATTTTACATAGATATGGAGTTCACTCCTTCTTGCGAGAAGTCAGGGGTATCTTTCTTAAGGGTTGATTCGGTACTTGACTGGTTAGAGCGCTCAAGTCTTTCTATTATGAATAGAAAGATTAAAATTCATAATCGTTATGAATAAATCGTTCATTAGAGAATCAATGGTACTTAAGGTAAAAATAATTAGAGGGGTATAACAGACATTATGACCAGGCTCTAATTAGAGAGACTCATGAAGGGTAATCTATATGTAGTGACTATTTCGATGGACATTGACCTGGTTCGGCTTAATATACGGTGACGAGAGTGCAGCTTCGGGTTTTTAGTGGAATAACTCGGAGTTAATAATTCAGAATATTTAATTAAGAGCTTAATTAATATTTCGAGATTATTGGAGCTCGGAATCGTAGGTCCATTTGGTCCATGTGCTAGCTCGATATACTATAGTGGATTTAGTAAAATTGGATAGTCCAATTATATACTCACAAAGATATAAATATTATTAATATGATTAATAATATTATTATGTCACACTTGAAACATTATATTAAAAATTAATATATGGTTTTATTAAATATATGATATTTAAACACATGTGATTTAATTATATTAGATATAATTAAATGAAAAGATTAAGATAATAATTTCTAAATTTGGGTTTTGGAAACCTTTGGATTTAATTTAGAAGTTATAATTTTTTCAATATGCATTTAACCTTTTGTTTTGTAACATATTTTGTATTAAGGAAAGTAAATATTGATGTTACAAAATTTTTTATTCACACACGTGTTTGGCCGAATTTTTTCTTAGAGGAAAAGGTAGGGTTTTGTTTTATTTTGTAAAATTAAACCCTAAGTATAAATAGGAAAATATGATTTTTCTTTTGGTAAGCCTCTCATTCTAACCCTAGCCTTCATCTTCTCATTGTTCATCTTTTCTCAAAAGTTGAGAAAAACATAACAAAGAAAAAAAGAAAAATAAAATCAAAACACAAGTGTGATTAAATCTCTAAAATGTTTAGTGATTGTTTTAGTGAGTCTTGCCCACACAAGTTTCCATTGGTAACGAGATATAGTTCGGAAGACTTTGTGGTGTCGATCAAATCTTCATCTTCATCTCTTTCTTGTTGTTCACGGCAGTGAGCATTGTTTTTGCTCAATGTCGCCTCTTTACTTAGTGAAACGGAACTCGATTTGGTTTCGTTTTAATCTCTTTTTTTTGGGAATATTTTGTGGTGTTTTTTAGCTGTGTTGGGGCTGTTTTCAAGTGAAATATAAGAACCAAAACACACCCACTGTCCATGCATTTCAGGGGTTGTTTCTATAGTGCGTTGGGAGTGAATTGAGTCCAAAACAGTCCAGTTTTTGTCCGGCAGTTCGGGGTTGTTCGGGGATTGTTCCAGGGCTATTTTGGGGCTGGAATTTTGTCTAAAATTGAAGTAAAATTTCAGTGGTGGTGGGCGTAGCATTCGGCAGTTCAAAGGGAAGGGCAGAAAAAATTTTCAAGTCTGATCCGTGTGCCTAAACCGTTTCTGCTGCGCCAGGAAAGCGTTTCCTACAAATTCACCACCAAACCTAAACAAAAAATCGATACTCCACAAAATATGAGTTATGACCTTAAATATTTCAAATGTCTGAGGAGTGGTCATATAGTTTCACAGTGCCCTAATAGAAGGACCATGTATATGAGGAGTGAGGTAATTTCAGACGGTGAGGATGTTGTGGAGGAAATTCCAGAGTTGGAGATCGCCACTAATAAAGAAGGTGTTGAATATGCATCCAATGGGGAGTCCCTTATGACCCGACGTGCTTTAAGTACCCAGGCCAAGGTTGAGGATGATATGGCTCAACAGCGGAAGAATATATTCCATACTAGATGTCTTGTCTAGAACAATGTATGCATCATGATTATCGATGGGGGCAGTTGCACTAATGTGGCTAGCACAATACTTGTTGAGAAGACGGGTTTGACTTTGCTTAGCATCCTAAGCCTTATCATTTGTAGTGGTTAAATAACAGTGGCGATGTTAAAGTCAATAATTAGGTCTTGGTTAGTTTTACAATTGGTAAATACAAGGATGTGGTTGTTAGGGTTGGTGCTCGGAGTGCCAATCCGGATCGTATTTATGTCCGATTCATAAATACGAGCAATTCCATTTTCCATAATATTACTTTATTTAATGGTACCACCTTGTCTTTTATACACTTATTCGATCTAATTATGATTAGATATCTGATTACGATTAGATCGAAATTAAATCTGGTTTGGTGATACGTGTATATTAGAAAAAGACCATAGGATTTACAATATAGTGCGCACTTATAATGTAGTTTGTAATTAACATTGGGAAGCGCACTATTAGTTGTATATCCTTAAATAAAGTTCCTAGTCAAGTTTTCTAACACGGGTCGGTTAGTAAAATCCGCTGAGACCAGTACATGTCGTATATCGTGACTTGGTCTGATGGTTTATCCCAGTGAACCATGAGTCTCAGGAGACTCGTATAGACATGTAGGTGTTTATTTGATAAGACACTGAACGACTCACTGAAGGTCTCCTAATGGATGGTACACCAATGTCAATAGGAACCTTCTCGACTTGAGCGAGCATAATGATCCTTCAACTTGAGATACCACCATGGAGATATGAGCTATCCTCCACACTTTGATGGCAGTCACGTCAACAATCTAGCCATGATCAGACCTCCGTCTGTTCGTTGGGTGTGGACTGATGCTCATGATATCCTGTGCGTATCAAGATAGGATCCGCCAGTCCTGTGTACGGGGCATAGGCATCCAACACATGTTTACGATCTAGTAAATCCATGGCTGTGGTATAACATTGGAAACTAGTTCCGAGTGTTATTTAGAGATCGTAAATTGAAAGTCGATTGTATTATACCGAACGGATTTGACGTTTTCATATATACCCCAGGTATAATACGGATAGCCAGTGACTGAGGGATTATACGTATGCGGTGACCTCGACTTGCATAGTTTAGCGAGATTATCTGTGGTCGTCATAATCCATAAGTGGGTGGATTATGGACATGAAATTGGATTTCGTGACGGATAAACCTAAACTTAGATAGTCTCATAATATGAAGTGTACGCGTTAAGTACTTGGGCAACTCGATATGAATAATACGGATTATTCATGATACTTCACCGGATTAAATGAGTTAATTCGGATCGTTTAATCGGTTAAACGATAACACATACATTAGGGGATTTTATCTGGTAATAATTATTATGTATTTGTATTTGATACATAATACGATTAGATACACATTAATTATTCGTCAAATGATATTTCGACACATGCCATAAATATATGTATTTGTTATTTATTGTAAATAAAAATACATATATAATAATAATTACATTAATTGATTATTTGAATATTTAATTGTTAAATATTTCAATAATTAATTAATCAAACTTTTCCATAAATGTTATGGAATTTGTCCATTTATTATTGGACCAAATGGCATATATTAATTATATTTTATGTGTGCCAATTTGATTGGTTTACATAAAGTGTTTTTGGATTTGATTTGATTAAATATTTGAAAAGATAAAATTGCCCCTATTTCCCCAAATTTCGGTCAATATTAAAAGAAAAATAAAAAATTTTTCTTCACCTTCTTCATGTTGGGATTTATGTCCTAAAGCTTTATGTATTGTAAACGGAATTGATTTTTGTAATAATAATAAATGCATTATTCATTTTATCAAAGTTGTTTGATTTATATCGCATATTGTCCAATTGTCTTGTTTACCTTGATTACTCTTGTACCTTTAGACTTAGTGTATGTTTGATGCACAAGAGGATTTAAGTCTAAAGTTAGTAATCTATATAGTCCATAGAGAGCAAACAAATAGGGTACTTTGTTTGTGGTATATCTATAGCTGCGGTCCATTTTGTACTTATATGACGACCTTGATCCGGGATCGTTCATGTAGTGATATGGGAATGAAGGCACCTTGTATGATAAGATCATATAAGACTGGACTCAGATAAATACGAATTTCTTTTAATATCCGTTAACCAAAGAAATTCATTTTATCTAATAGATGGTCATATATGGATTCGATCTTAATCCTGGGTGTATTACGAACTCTTGCATGATAGGCTATGTCCTTTGATTTACTATGGTGAGGTTGGTGTTGCATTCCCGGCCAATAACTACGTATTTTGGGGATATGGTTTGGTATGTAGCTGGGAACGTTTTACATAGATATGGAATTCACTCCTTCTTATGAGAAGCAGATGAATATCTCTTTTAAGAGTTGATTCGGGACTTGAACAATTTGAGCGCTCAACTTTTCTATTACGAATATAAAGTATTTTATATTCATAATTGTTATGAATTAATTGTTCATTATAGAATCAATGGTGCTTAAGAGACAAAATATTTAGAGGGGTTTAACGGACTTATGACCCGGCTCTATTTATGAGATATTCGTGAAGGGCTATATCCATATGTAATGACTATATCGATAGACATCGAAAATGTTCGGTTTACTTAATCCATCTACGTTAACGGTAGTTCAACTTCAATTTTTTAGTGGAATAACGCGGAGTTAATAATTCATAATATTTGATTAAAGAGTTTAATTAATATTTCGGAATTATTGGAGCTCGGAACCATAGGTCCATTTGGTCCCTGTGCTAGCTCGATTAACTGTAGCAATCCTAATATAATTAGATTGTCTAATTATATGCTCACATTATATTTATTTATATATTATTAATAAGATTAATAATATTTATTGTCACAAATGAAAACTATGTTAAATTAGTTTAACTTAATATTTTCTAGAATTCTTTGATTATGAGATAATCAAGTCTTGATTATGAGATAATCAAGTTAGTAATAATTATGAGATAATTACTACAACATAATTGAAGGAAAATAAATCATTATTAATATATTGATTTTTATTTATCATTGGAGACAAAGCCATATGGCTTACCATGTCATCCAAGCAATTATGTCTATTAGGTGGCTTTGATACACCAAATAGTTTTGTCATTAGCTAATGCATTTTATGCTTTGGTATGACCTCCACATTTATGTGTTTGCCATTGAAAGAAAGCATTGAATGCTTAATGACAAAGGTATTGTCTTTAGCTTAACATTTCTTATGCTTTGGAATGGCATTCACATTTTTGTGTTGGTCATTGCAAGAAAGCATTAGATGCTTAATGACAAGGTTAGTTGGCTTGTGTAAGAGAATATAATTTCTACCATTTCTCTCACTTCCTAAGGTTAACACTTTGAATTAATTCACACAATTGTTGTGAGAAAAGATTTGAGAGAAAATAGAGAGAGTTCTAGCATTCACAAGTGTTGTGAAATTCCTAAAGCCAAACACCATTGTGACATCTTAAATCTCTAAATAGTTTAGAGGTTTAATCTTTGTGAGTTAAGCCCACACTTCGGTTTGTTGGTTTCCAGTCATAGTTCAGAGGATCGAGTGGTTGATCTAAGTGTTGAACACCAAAGGATTGATCTTAGCTACTACAACAAAGCGAGAAGGCAAAGAAAATTTTGAAGATCCATACCGGACCCGGTGCCACCACAAGCAACTTCCGCCGCACTAAGGAAAGTCATTTTCTACAATTGGCATCAAGAGCTTAAGGTTGAAAAGTTTTCTTAACCCTTTCTCTTTTTAAGTTTAAGTTTTAATAATTAATATTAGATATAAATTATTAATATGCATGTTGTGATGAGTAGGCACAATTAGATTCATGAGTTGAATGGTTTTTAATGTTCATGTGATGAATGTTTACTTTGATTCATGTGATGAATGTATTGCGTTGATCGTTAATTTTTCCAGCTCTTTTTTTAGTATTGGAAATGTAAGACCATAAGGTCATATTCTTTCAAGTGTTGTAAGTTTATTTCTTTTGT
This sequence comes from Zanthoxylum bungeanum, assembly GCA_019454045.1. Taxonomy (NCBI): domain Eukaryota; kingdom Viridiplantae; phylum Streptophyta; class Magnoliopsida; order Sapindales; family Rutaceae; genus Zanthoxylum; species Zanthoxylum bungeanum. The sequence continues at coordinate 23,130 of SKCR01037434.1, forward strand.
GATAATCCCATTTTGTAACTCAATTTGTAACTTGGAGGAGTCGATGTCGCGAAGGACTCATTACAAACCTATTCCATGAAGAACTCAACAATTTACCATGGAGCAAGATTTGAAGACCAATGGATGCCTTGGATTTATTGTACTAATTAGATTAGTATTTTTTAAAAAAAAAAAATAAGAGCCCGGTTAATATAATTTATGTATGTATGTGAAACTTCATTCCGTTACGAGTAAGTAGAAAAAAACGGGGACCAAAACAGAGTCCGGAAGCTCCGGAACGGAGTAAATGAAGTTCTTGTGTTCGAACACCAGACCGATAGCGTTCAACCTCCAGTCAAACGCAACTCAAACGTTTGGCTACTGCCTGGAAACGTTCGAACTCCCAAAGAACGCTACACGAACGTTTTCAGCCCAGACCTGGGCATATATATGTGTTTTAAATTATTTATTAACATTTCATATAGCCTAGGGTGCCTACTCTTGCATTTTCACATGCCATAACATGTAGACATGCATGATATTCAAGTCATAAAATATGATTTTATGTAAATTTAAAAGTTAAATTAGAATATAAGATGCATGTTAACGAATTAATAAGATTAATTAGTTTAAAGGTTTAAAAATTACGAATTCAAGTTTAAGAACAAATGGACATTATGAGTACATTATTTTCCTTGGTATATCGAATGGAAACCCGGATATAAATTCCATAGCCGCTTCCGAATGGACGGTAATTTGGTTTGCACTCGGGATACAATTACACGTACTTTTGGAGTAAATAACGTACTTTTAATCTATTAAATGGTTTGATGACATATAGTTCATTAGTTGAATTCTAAAATTTTAAAACCTATAAGTGAACTAATTTTTTAAAAGTTAAAATTGATTAGATCACTTAAGAAAACTTGATTAAATTAGTTTAATTAAGTTAATTGGTTAATAGAGACTAATTGTGATTAGTGAATAAAATTTTAAAAGTTAAAATTGGTTAGATCACTATATCATCAACTAGTATTAATTAAGGTTATGACTTTAGCCGAGCATAATCTAAGATTCATAAAATACTAGTGAGATAGAAACCTTCTTCTTTTTAATAGTGAGTGGGAGAGGGGTATACCACAATATATCCCGCGATCTCCATTGTTATCCAGAAACGTGAGATTCAATAGGCGCCTCGAGACGGCTTTGCTTTCGTCCCCCTACAGATGGTGTCCTTTTTGGGTCAATATCATGTTTGGATTCCGAAAGGATAGAGACTTGATGAGTGGTAATTATATCACTATTTCCCACTCATTTAACCTAATATTTTGTATAGTTTCTTTAATTTTGTGAATATTTTGATGTGTTTTGTGTTATTTTGTAGATAAATAAAGTTTCAGGACTCTCTGGAGGTGATTTGGGGCCAAAATAGTGAAAAACGGACAAAAGGGCATTTTCATAATTTTGCGTGTCGCGACGCCTAATGTGCACCGATCCATGCTAACGTGCGTCGGGTCCACGTGTCAGAATCTGAGAAGTTTGACTTTGCTAACGTGTGTCGTGACACGTGTCACCATCACAGCCGATCTGCTAATGTGCGTCGTGCCACGTGTCATCATCCTACGGTGCCGACAACCACATGTCACTCCACGTCTCAGCCACGTCATTGTCCACATCACCGGTTGATCGAGTCAAAGTGCCACATCATCACCACGTCATCATCAGCCAATCACAACGTCCCACGTGTCATCATCTAACGGTGCCGACAATCCTTTTCGCCACGTGTCACCACGTCACTGCCACATCAGCGCAATTATTGAATTAATTATCTGTAATCGCCACGTCAGCAGATAAGAATTTGAACTGGCCAATCACGCGTTGACACGTCATAGCATCACGACGCAAGAATAAACTTTAGCGTCGCGACGCTGAGGGCTTACCGAGGTTTATAAATAGAGCTCAAAATTTCAGTTTTAGATGTACCTTCCTCTCTGAATTCTCTGATGTAAATATGGAGTTTTCTTTCTAGTTTCTTTTAATTTTAGTTTTGTAATTAATTTTAATTACGTTCTGTAATAATAGTAATTTACTTTCTTTACTTTTACAGTTTTTACTATTTAACATGAGGATGTAACTTCCCCCTGCTAGGGTGAAAGGTAATTCTTTTACTATTGCTATTTAGATTAATCTCCCTTAAATATAATATATTCACTGTTTAAAATTTGAGCGTTCATGAGGATACCGCTATATTGGTCGGTTGGTAATTCATTTTAAGCTGGTTTAAACCTGACTAAGCAAGGATACCGCCAGATTGGTCGGTTGGTAATTAAATTTTATTACCGCCTATATGGCAGGTTTATTTTGGTTCCGCCTTTATGGCTGGTTGGACTTAATTTGACTTAATCAGGTTACCGCCTATATGGCTGGTTGGTAAAATAATCACAAGTTAATATATTATATTAATGGAGATATCTAAATAGTAAATAGTAAAAGTTGATCATTTTACCTTAGCATTTTATTTTATTGTAATTTACTTTTCAGCTTTTACTTTACCGCAATTACTTTTCAGCATTTTTACTTTATGTCTTTTATTTTACTAGCCCTAGTTATGTGTCGAAACTAAGTTAGTTATCTGGGGTTGTGATGAATTCTAATACCACCGGTTTATAAGAGGTTATTTTATAGTTTGGGCGAATTTAAAGGTTTATTATTAAGTCTTAAACTTAATGCGTCTTGTTAATTGGCCACTAATAAGATTGATCTGGTAAATCTAAAAAAAACTTGACAAAGGAATTTTAGTTTTCAGCCTTAGACTTAATAGCCCACGATCTTCCTTGAGGATATATAACCTTTAATAGATTTCCTTACATGATAGACATATACCTGTCAGGCGGGGGGTAGCCATAATTGGAACTTAAACTTAATGAATCCAGGTAATTTGGTTGACATAGACATATGGTTCAATTGGGTTATACTGGGTATTTGCGTCTGACCATCGACAGAGGCTTTTGCATAATTTTGTGTTCCAGGTTAGTAAACCGATTTATTACACAAACATTAAATAACCGCTTCATCTTTTAAAAGATATTAGAAAGATTCACAACCCTAAATAGTTTCCTAATATTCAATTTTCTTAAACCTACTTTCGTGCAATTTTATATACTTATTTTTTAATCCAAAATCATCACCACTTCAAATCAATCAATCAACCTGTTAGATACTAGTAATCATTTGACCTTATAAAATTAATAGATTAGGTATTAAGTCATCGTGGGATTGATACTTTTTATACTACTTGAACGATACGTGCGCTTGCGTTATACGCGTGTGATTACGCACCGGTCAAGTTTTTGGCGCCTTTGCCGGGGACTTATTTATCTTTCACTATTAGTTTTGGGGTTAGATACGTTACTTGTATCTAATTTCTTTTTACTTATTGTTTTTGTTTTCTTATGTTTCAGGTTCTCAGAAACTACATGAGACGAACTAGAAGCTTTGAACTCCAACCGCTTGACCAAGAGATTGAAAGAACCATCAGACAGTTGAGAAGGGAAAGGTGAGATAGAAGCAAAGAAGCTTTAGTCAACATGGAACCTGAACCTTTGGAAGTTGCACCACCAATACCCATTCAAGACAGAAACATTCAGGTGGTCGACGGCTTCATTTCATGTATTGTACTTCCTCATTTACCAGCAAATGCGTGTGACATCAAAATATGCATTCAGATGATTCAGCAGTTAGTGCAGTTTGGGGGGAAAGCAACTGAAGATCCTAATACCCACATCGCAACTTCCTGGAAGTTTGCGGCACTTTCAAATACAACCGAGGAGCTGAAAAAGCAATGAGACTGCGGGTTTTTCCATACTCCTTGAAAGATAGAGCTAAAGGTTGGCTACATTCACTACCAGCAGGTTCTATCACAACTTGGAACACTTTAGCCACCAAATTTCTTGCAAAGTATTTTCCACCAGCCAAAACTGGAAAGCTGAGGAATGACATCACATCCTTTGTGCAACAAGACTCGGAAACTCTCTACGAAGCTTGGGAAAGGTACAAAGATTTGCTCCGGAAATGTCCTCACCATGAGATTCCAAAATGGCTTCAAGTCAAACTTTCTATAATGGACTTTTTGGACTGATGAGAACCACAATCGATGCTGCTGCTAGAGGAGCTTTAATGGCAAAATGAGAAGATCAAGCCTGGGACCTAATCAAAGAAATGGCCAACAGAAAGAAGCATGATCCAAAGAATTGCAGGAATTTATGAAGTTGGAGCCAATACACCAGTCAACGCCAAGCTGGATCAGATATGCAAATTCAAGAGACTCTTACCATTGGATCCACAAGTTCACCATATAGAGGAGCACAAGAACCAAACCAACTTGAAGAGACGGTGAATTATGTCAACAATTTCAACAGACAGTGGAACAATCCATATTCCAACACCTACAACCCAGGGTGGAGGAATCATCCAAATTTTTCATGGAGCAACAATTCAGGGCAAAAGAACAATCCACCACCTGGATTCCAACAGCAGAACTATCCACCACCTGGATTCCAGCAACAGAACAAAGGCCAGGAACATGCAAATGAACCAGGAATAGCAGAAGTGCTGGCTCAGTTAAAAAAGTATGATGTTATGTTTCAGAGCCAATCTGGTTCCATCAAAGCACTGGAGAATCAAATTGGACAACTGGCCAATGCTCAGAGTTACAGACCGTCAGGTAATCTTCCTAGCAACACAGAACCAAATCCAAGGAACATAGGGAATGAGCAGTGTCATGCCATCATGTTAAAAAGCGGTACTGAAATCAACAAAGATGTTAGAGCCAAAACAACTGCTGAGGAAGTTCCAAAAGAAACAAAGCAATAGATGGAGGAAAAAGAAGCAAAGGAAAAAGAACAGATCACTCCACCTCCACATTTTCCTCAGCGTCTTAAGAAAAACAAACTGGACAAGCAGTTTGCTCGTTTCCTGGAGGTGTTCAAAAAGCTGCACATCAACATTCCATTTGCAGAAGCCTTAGAACAAATGCCCAGCTATGTAAAATTCATGAAAGACATTCTTTCACGAAAATGGAGATTGGGAGATTACGAGACAGTAGCATTGACAGAAGAATGCAGTGCCATCATTCAAAGGAAGCTTCCCCCAAAGTTGAAAGATCCTGGCAATTTCACCATTCCTTGCATCATAGGAGAACATAACTTTGGTAGGGCTTTATGTGATTTAGGTGTGAGTGTTAACTTGATGCCTTTTTCTATTTTCAGGAAACTGCAGATTAGAGAAACAATGCCAACTTCAGTCTCTCTACAACTTGCTGATAGAACGCTCGTATTTCCAAGAGGCGTAGTTGAAGATGTGCTGGTCAAAGTTGACAAATTCATTTTCCCAGCAGATTTTATTGTCCTTGATATGGAGGAAGACGAAGATGTGCCAATCATTCTCGGGAGACCATTCTTGGCTACAAGTCGAACCATTATTGATGTACAAAAATGAGAACTAACCATGAGGGTATAAGACCAAGAAGTAACATTCAATGTTTTAAGGCCATGAATTCCCCATATGATGAAAAGAAGGAGGAATGTTTCAGACTTGATGTGATACACAGTACCATTCAAAAATCCAATGCAATGCAAAGTTCTACTGAAAAACTTAAAACATGTCAATTGCCTGTGGAGCCAGAAGATAAAGCGTCTTTTGCACTGAAAAAGCCAATTCTTGCACTACAAGCAATAGAAGAGAAAAAGTTCCACCAGCTCAACGAATTGGAGGAATTTCACAATCAGCCTTTTGAGGATGCCAAATTGTACAAAGAAAAGGCTAAGAAGAGACAAGATGAGAAGTTAGTGCGCATACAACTGGAACCAGGGAAGAAGGTACTGTTAAATAAATCAAGGGTGAAATTCTTCCCATATAAGCCAAAATCACGGTGGTCAGGTCCATTTGTGATAACCAAGGTTTTACCAGACAGAGCCGTTGAGATACATGATCCTGACTCCAACAAAACTTTCAAGGTTAAAAACAAGTGTGTTAAGCACTACTGGGGAGAATCATTTGAGCGACAAAAAAAAAAGTGTCACGCTTTCAAATCCAGCCTAACGTTCGAGAAATCACGTCTAGCTGACGACGTTAAACTTAGCACTCGCAGAGAGGCAACCCATGCAAATTGTGTATATATTGTGATTTGGTGTGTTTTATTTTTGTGTGTTTAATTTTTGCAGGTAAAGTCATTTCATGATGGAAGAAGCTCTCGCAAATCTTCACAAGCAATTTTCTTCTCTCCCTCAAAAATCTCTGATGGAAGTCTACAAAGCTCGCTTGGAACGGATGAGGTTACTGATGATCAAAGGTATTCCTACTGACATTCGTTGGATTATTGAAGCACGGGTCCGGTTGGTAGGTCATTCTTCTGACTCTTTTATTTCACATCTGCCTGGTTTAGGAAGGATCACCTATGCTAAAAAGAGAAGAGCCAAAAGAATGTGTGTTTGTTATAAATGTGCTAGTATGTTTTGTGATAGTCGTTGTCGTTCTTTAGGAATGGTGTCTGATAACCGTGAAGATAAGATTAATTTCATTAGGGATGGCTTGAGTAAGGAGTCTTTGGATGATATATCTAAAACTCTTGAGACGCATCCCAGTGGATATGTGTATCACGAAATTCGTGTGTTATATGCACAATTCCAAAAAGAAAGACAACAGTTAAGTCTCGGGAATCTGACTCAAAAGACCATGTTTGCCAATTTATAAGAAAATTGGATGGGAAGCTTGTCCCTGACGCATAGACTTTAATCAAGCCACTACTTTTCTTGTACATAATATATCTCTTTGTCTTTTCCTAATAATTATGATTTGTTTTGTTGTTTTCTTTTATTTTCTCCGACAGGATCCAGACCTTTTTGACTATCACGATTTATTTTACTGTTAACTAATAATTGTCATTTGGCAGGTACTAGTGCTATTATTTTCCTCACCCTTTTTCAGGTGTTATAAATTCAACTCATCATTGCACTTTTGAAGACATCCAGAGTAAAACATGGAAGCCACTTCAAGAAGACGAGTTGAAAACATTTGTGTGTTTTACGGTACTAGTGTTGGTGTTAAGCCACAATACGTAGAAGCAGCACAGGAATTGGGTCGAGTCTTAGCTGCAAGGAATATGCACTTAGTATATGGCAGAGGCAATCCTGGATTAATGGGGATCGTTTCAAAGGCTGTACAGGAAGGAGGCAGTCACGTTTTGGGAATCATCCCAAAACCCTTGGCAGAAGCAAATTTTATTGGACCATCAAATGGAGAGGAACTGATCATGCCAGGTATGTCCGAACAACTGGTAGAAATGATTAATTGTGCTGATGCTTTTATTGCTTTGCCAGGTGGCTTGGGTACATTGGAGGAAATTATTACAGTATTATCTTGGGCGAACCTGAACATACACCAGAAATCGCTTGGACTATACAAAGTTGAAGGATTTTATGATTTTCTTTGTGTGTTTCTTGATGATGCCCGGAGAAATGGGTTGATGTCAAAACCTTTAAAAGAACTCATCTTCACTGCCAGAACTGCTCCGGATCTAATTGACCAAATCTTAGCCTATGAACCACAAATTGACACTATCCTTTCAAAGATAAATTGGTCCGATAACGATCGTGGTAAGAGGCGTCGGATTAATCTGGATCTTAACCTTTAACTTTTCGTGTAGAATTTCAGCTAACCAGGTATTATCTTCTAAACTCTTCTTCTACTGTTTAAGACATTGGGGACAATGTCTCATTTAGGTTTGAGGGAGGGAATTAGTTGATCAGTATCTTGTTTATAGTTGTGTGTTGTTTTTATTTTTAATCCAAAATTTTTCGAAAAATACAAAAAAATTGAAATTTTTTCAAAAATTACAAAAATATTTTGCGTTTTTGTTTTTATTTTGACTAAAAATGTGAAATTGGTAAGAGATAGCTGTGTAAGGAATTTCCACTCCTGAGACATATCTCAAACCTATTTCGGAACAAGTTAATTTTTGTTTATTTCCTTTTGAATTATTTAATTTGTGAATTCTCCATAATACTGACTAAAATAGATCTTCATATGCTCAGTTAGCAGGTATTATCGACATGCATAGTAACAAACAGACATGAGCTATAATTGAAAAGTTTGTAATATTCAGTGCTCTAGTTTAATTGGAGGAAGCATCTATGAAAATCATTGGAGTAAAAAAAAAGTCTGAGATCCGAGTTATTAAGTCTGTAGGGGTGTTTTAACACTTAGTGCCCTAAAGCCAACTGGTTTGGGAGTCACTGGCCCAAAGCTCGCTACATGGATCAAGGATGTTGCAAAAATATATATATCTGAAGTCTGAGTAATTGAGTTGTAGGGGTGTCTTAACACCTGGTGCCCTAAAGCCAACTGGTTTGGGAGCCACCGACCCAACACTCGCTACATAGATGGAAGAAATTGTATATAAATTAAAAAAAATCAAAGAAAAAATCAGAAAAATCAGAAAAATTATTCCATTGCTGCAAAAAGGTGTGAATTCTGATAAAACTTTAGGACAAAAATATTACTCTCTTATCAACTGCACTTGTGATTGTTGTGGGCAAAAATGAGTTGTTTAATATTTTGTTGGCTGTGTATATGGAGAATGGTAAATATAACCGAAGAATTTACTTATTCAGTAATTTAGAAAGAAAGAAAACAACTAGTAACTTGAAGTAGAAGTTTCACCTGATTAGTCACTAACTTATTTATTTTCTTTTATCTTGTCTTTTTGCTTTTGTGTGCATTAGTTTCACTACCTTTTTACTTTTGTAAAATGTTTGTGGGTATCATTATTGTAAACCCTCACGAGACTAAACTCGTCCACTAGAGACACTTAGGGGTTTAAAGCTTGTGTTGCATACGGTAAATGCAATCGTGATCCCTACGAAAGTGGCTTAGTTAAATTTTAAGGTTTTTTATGTATTTTATTTTATGTTTTGCTCGAGGACTAGCAAAATGTTAGGTTTGAGGGTGTGATAAGTGGTAATTATATCACTATTTCCCACTCATTTAACCTAATATTTTGTATAGTTTCTTGAATTTTGTGAATATTTTGATGTGTTTTGTGTTATTTTGTAGATAAATAAAGTTTCAGGACTCTCTGGAGGTGATTTGGGGCAAAAATAGTGAAAAACAGACAAAAGGGTATTTTCGTAATTTTGTGCGTCACGACGCCTAACGTGCGCCGATCCATGCTAACGTGCGCCGGGTCCACGTGTCAGAATATGAGAAGTTTGACTTTGCTAACGTGCGCCGTGACATGTGTCACCATCACAGCCGATCTGCTAACGTGCGTCGTGCCACGTGTCATCATCATACGGTTCCGATAATCGCCATCGCCATGTGTCGCCACGTGTCAGCCACGTCATTGTCCACATCACCGGTTTACCGAGTCAAAGTGCCACATCATCGCCACGTCATCAGCAGCCAATCACAATGTGCCACGTGTCATCATCTTACGGTGCCGACAATCCATTTCGCCATGTGTCGCCACGTCAGCACCATATCAGCGCCACGTCATGCCACGTCAGCATAATTATTGAATTAATTATCCGCAATCGCCATGTCAGCAGATAAGAATCTGAACCGGGTTGACACGTCATAGTGTCGCGACGCAAGAAGAAACTTTGGCGTCGCGATGCTGAGGGCTTACCGAGTCTTATAAATAGAGCTCAAAATTTCAGTTTTAGATGTACCTTCCTCTCTGAATTCTCTGATGTAAATAGAGAGTTTTCTATCTAGTTTCTTTTAATTTTTGTTTTGTAATTAATTTTAATTACGTTCTGTAATAATAATAATTTACTTTCTTTACTTTTACAGTTTTTACTATTCAACATGAGGAGTTAACTTCCCACTGCTAGGGTGAAAGGTAATTCTTTTACTATTGCTATTTAGATTAATCTCCCTTAAATATAATATATTCACTATTTAAAATTTGACTTAATGAGGATACCGCTATATTGGTCGGTTGGTAATTCATTTTAAGCTGGTTTAAACCTGACTAAGCAAGGATACCGCCAGATTGGTCGGTTGGTAATTAAATTTTATTACCGCCTATATGACAGGTTTATTTTGGTTCCGCCTTTATGGCTGGTTGGACTTAATTTGACTTAATCAGGTTACCGCCAATATGGCTGGTTGGTAAAATAATCAAAAGTTAATATATTATATTAATGGAGATATCTAAATAGTAAATAGTAAAAGTTGATCATTTTTCCGTAGCATTTTATTCTTATTGTAATTTACTTTTCAGCTTTTACTTTACCGCAATTACTTTTCAGCATTTTTACTTTATGTCTTTTATTTTACTAGCCCTAGTTATGTGTCGAAACTAAGTTAGTTATCTGGGGTTGTGATGAATTCTAATATCACCGGTTATAAGGGGTTATTTTATAGTTTGGGTAATTTAAATGTTTACTTTTTAAGTCTTAAGCTTAATGCGTCTTGTTAATTGGCCACTAATAAGATTGATCTGGTCAATCTAAAATAAACTTGACAAAGGAATTTAGGTTTCAGCCTTAGACTTAATAGCCCACGATCTTCCTTGAGGATAGATAACCCTTTAATAGATTTTCTTACAGGATAGACATATACCTGTCAGGCGGGGGTAGCCATAATTGGAACTTAAACTTAATGAATCCAGGTAATTTGGTTGACATAGACATATGGTTCAATTCGGTTATACTGGGTATTTGCGTCCGACCATTAATAGAGGCTTTTGCATAATATCGTGTTCCAGGTTAGTAAATCGATTTATTACACAAACATGAAATAACCGCTTCATCTTTTAAAAGATATTAGAAAGATTCACAACCCTAGATAGTTTCCTAATATTGATAAAAAATCAGAAAAATATTTCAGACCCGTGAACACATAGTGCGCTTGCAGAACATAAGAATGACATCGACTTTAGAATAATCTTGTAGTAATACTGGACACTAGGTGGTCTGACATTGGGATAAATATTACTATTGTAAATTATTCTTAAAGTATATATTCATGGTCGTTGGTTTTTAAATACAGTCGAATTCCTATAACCTAGAAGACTAGCACATATCGTATATTGGAATTGGAGTTCCAATGGTTTAATCCGATGTACCATGAGTTTTGGAAACTTGTATACACGTTTGGGTATTGGTTGGACCGAATACTGAATGACTCACAGGTGATTCATAATAATTGGAAGTACACACCACCGTCATTAGGAATCTCCTCGAGACGAGTAGCATATGTAATCCTTTAACTATAGGTGTGGGACACAGAAACTGGGCGACGCCGTTCCTAGGCTCGCGGCCTAGTTGGGAAGGATTACATAACATGGAGTCGCCACCCGGTGTGAACCGGGACAAAGATTTAAGGCCGCACTCACCCCTCGCAAGGGAAGACCTCAAACCGTTGGATTCGGAATGGTCCCTTACTTATGTCACTTGTAATGAAAGGATTTATGTAATAATTTAACTAAGCTTAAGTAACACTTATTCCAAGAGTATCATGCTTCTAAATTCTCATATGCAAAGTAAAACTTATGTGTACATTTTTACATATATCTCATATTTAAAATTGCATGCTTAACATATATCAAGATAGTAACGAACATACAACTTTACACATCACATTCAGGAAAACACAAGCACACACATTGACCATACAAGCACACATATGGGCATTTTTCCAAGCGGTACGTGGAATTGTAGCCCAAGTACAGACCGCACTACCGTCCATTCGGAATCGGCTACGGAGTTTACGTCTGGGTTTCCATCCGATATACCGCAAGAAATAATGCTCAAATGTTATCATGACATAAGCATACGAATTGTAATACATTGACACATTTGCATAAGAAAGATCAACCAATAGGCAATTATGCATGAATATAGTAAGACAGATTCAGTTCAGTGTGTGCGCGTTCGTGTAGCGTTCGTAAACGCGTTCGAACGGAAGTGAAACAGAATGCTCACGTTCGAGTAGCGTTCGTAAACGCGTTCGAACGGAATTGAAACAGAATGCTCGCGTTCGTATGGCGTTTGTTAACGCGTTCGAACGGAAATGAGACAGAATGCTCGCGTTCGTATGGCGTTCGTGAACGCGTTCGAACGGAAGTGAGACCTGATGCATGATAAGGCAAAAATGCATGCGCGTTCGAGTTGCGTTCGTAAACGCGTTCGAACGGGAACAGACTTGATGCATGAATGAGACGCAATACATAAACAACAAAATAAAGGGGCGCGGCGAAGTACTGCCGTAAAGGTGGCCTTTTGGGGCTCTTGATCTCTCAAAGAGAGGACCTTTAGACCAACATACTAAGCCCATGCGCGTCACATCACATCATGCATATAAACATAAAGACAATCATATTATTCTAAGTATGTCCGATTGAACGTATCTTGTATCCAACCGGGCACACATCAACCGGCGCGGTAAAGTAGTGTCACAAAGGTGGCTTTTCGGCTCTTGGTCTCCCAAATGGAGGACCTTTGGACTAACTCACTAAGCCCATGCGCTCGATTGAATCATACATAAATAAGCAACATGTTGAATTCAAGTAAAGAAAACTAAATAAACAAAAAGCAACACAACGAGAGAGAGATGGTGCCGTTTACTCAAGCGGTACGTGGAGTTGTGGCCCGAGTACAGATCAAATTACCGTCCATTCGGAATCGGCTATGAAATTTATGTCCGGGTTTCCATCCGATATACCGCGAGAGTTGACACATCTCTCATTCATCCAATACCCACAACATGCATCCATAAACGACTCTCATGCGAATAGAATTCAATAATAATAATAAAAAGAACGAATATAAGCTAATGAAAATGTACCCTCAGGTCTAACCTTTTAAATCACCTCTCGGATGTACGGTACACGATCGTCGGAAGGGTGGATGCTCCGCAACTCTCCCGGTTCGCTGGTTCACTGTTCTCGTTCGTTGTCTTTACTGTTTTTGAGTCCGTTTTCTACTGTTTCCTTGTGGTTTCGCTGCCGTTCCTCTTTATCTTTTGCTTACTCTTTTTAGGTGTCTTCTTCCTGTAATTTTTATGTGTGTTGTGTGTGAGTTAGGGACTAGCTAGTAGCTAAGGTTGAGAAGGTTGGTGAAGGTTCTTTTTATAGGCAAAGGGTTAGGCTTGACAAGGAAAGAGATTTGGCTAATTAAATAGGGATTTGATTTGGTGTTGGATAAGGGAAGTAAGAGATTGAGGGGGGGACAAATCTTGGCTAGATAGGGAAGGTTGAATATTTGATTGGCTTGGATTAGGAATACAATATTTTAAGTTTGGGAATAATCTTATTAGATTGGGATATAATTGGTTGATTGATTTTAATTAGGCATGATTATATTTTGATTTAGTGTGTGATTTGTTTAATTAGGCATGATTTTAGTTTAAGTTGGTAATTGTTTATTTTATGTTTGGTATATGTTTTATTTAATTATTTAATTAATTTAATTATTATCTTATTTAGTTAATGTTTTAATTAATATTTATTTATTTAAATTGGGATGTGTTTTATGGGCTTTGGGGGGCTAATTGGGCTGGATGTGAGGCTAGCAGCAAAACCAGAATTACCGACACCGTTCGAACGCTTCCTCGAACGCGGCACGAACGCCCGCAATCCGTTTGACGTTCGACGTAAAAACGAACGTAGCACGAACGAAAACAGTGAACCTTGTTTATTCTGAATTTCCCCTTCCGATGTCCGTTTCCCGTGACCTCCGTGACTTAAAAGGTAGTGTCTCCAAAATGAGACTCATCATAGGGACTTATGTGTAAAAATGCAGTGCCTACAGTCGCCCCCACTTTGATGGGACTTGTGTAATGTGCAACAGTGACAATCCTATCAAAGTTATGCAATGCATTTCTACTTACCTGGCTCGCCAGCTGCCACTTGACTTACCATGTGTTGAGTTGCGTTGATTTGGTGGTGAGGTGCTGCGACCCTGGTTCATTCCCGAACCATGCTTCCATTCTTGGAGTGCCATTCTCGACCTGTTCCTTCCTGAACTGTATTGAGATGAGGCTTTATTCCTCCCGAGCTTTATTCCCGAACTGTTGAGATGAGGCTTTATTCCTCCGAGCTTTATTCCCGAACTGCTGACTGTGTAGAGATAGGGCTTTATTCCATGATTGTTTGGACTGTGGGCTTTATTCCCGAACCGTATTGAGATGAGGCTATATTCCCCTGTACTTTGTTCCCGAACTGTTGCGATGAGGCTTTATTCCTCCCGAGCTTTATTCTCGAACTGTTGAGATGAGGCTTTATTCCTCCCGAGCTTTATTCTCGAACTGTTGAGATGAGGCTTTATTCCTCCCGAGCTTTATTCTCGAACTGTTGAGATGAGGCTTTATTCCTCCTGAGCTTTATTCTCGAACTGTTGAGATGAGGCTTATTCTCCCGAGCTTTATTCCCGAACTGTTGAGATGGCTTTATTCCTCCCGAGCTTTGTTCCCGAACTGTATGAGATGAGGCTATATTCCCCTTGAGCTTTGTTCTCAAACTTATACTGATATGAGGCTTCCTTCCCTGGGCTTCGTTCCCGAACTGTACTGACATGAGGCTTTCTTTCCTTGAGCTTTGTTCTCAAACTTATACTGATATGAGGCTTTCTTCCCCTGGGCTTTCTTCCCGAACTGTGTTGATATGAGGCTTTATTCCCCTGGGCTTCGTTCCCGAACTGTACTGACATGAGGCTTTCTTCCCCTTGAGCTTTGTTCAAACTTATACTGATATGAGGCTTTCTTCCCCTGGGCTTTGTTCCCTGACTGTGTTAACTGTGGGCTTTGTCCCCGACTGTACTGAATGTGGGCTTTCTTCCTGAATGATACTGATATGGGCCTCGCCCCAGACTGATACTGATATGGGCCTCGCCCTGGAATCATTACCTGAATCCGATACTGTGCTTTTTTACCGTTTCTGATTAGCTTGTTCTTTGCCGCTTTTCTTATTCTTTAAAACCTGTGAACACAAAACAAACACAAAAGGATGCAAATGTGTTACGTGTGGCATGCATGAATGTTCCTATCCCGTCGGGTTAGGTCTTCTGCCAATTCTCTTGGTGACTGCTCAGTCTTCCTTTCCTCAGGCAAGCCACGCTTTAATCTGTCTACGCTGATCGGCTTGGTGAACTAATTCCCTTCCAAGTCTGATGTTCTCACTGCCCCCTGCTTGTTTATTCGAGGATTCCCCGTGTTCTGAGTATCATATTACCAAGATTGAACACACTCATGTTGCAAGTTTGAAAGTAATAGTCTTAGGCAGATAAATGAAATGATCGCCTTTATTAATGTTGAGGAAACGTTCGAACAAAATCAATGTCTTTATTAAAAGTGCAAGATAAACTAGGAGAAACAACAGTGCCTTCTTCTTCAGCCCATGGTTCTTCACCATTGTTATCCCTTATTCCTATGAAGCTGAGTGTTGAGAGTTTGGAGGACAAGGGTTTCGGGTAGGCCAGAGTTGATCATGTAGTTGGGCAGGGGATTTCTGTGTGTGTTGGGTTGTTCTTTTTCTGGGTCGGGTATTGTATGGGCATCGATGAGGTTTTGGATTTCATGCCTGAGGCGGGCGCAGTTGTCGGTGTCATGGCCTTTTCTCTTGGTGGAAGTGACAGTATAAGTTTAAGTTCATGTGAGGTGGCACAGGATTTGGAATGGGCCTAGGTTCCAAAGGTTTTAAGAGTCCATGTGCCTTCAGCTTTTCGAATACCTTTGAAAGAGGCTTACCAAGGTTAGAAAATCGTCTGTTCTTAATGGCAGTGACTTCAGCAGTAGCAGGCATAGTCCCTGAATGTCCCAAAATGGGCTTCCTGTTTAGACTATAGAATTTTCTATTCTCGGCCTCTTCTTCCTCAATATTCATGACAGTTTCCCTCAACTGCCGAAGTCTGCAATCATGGAGGTCATTCTCCTCAGTTTGCCATAAATAGAGGGCTTGGTGCCCTTGATGATCATTTTGATCTGGTCCTTTTCTGAGGGCCGGGTCTGCATCTTCAGAAGCTGGCTCCTCCAGCGGTCCACATACTCTTTGAAGCTCTCCTCCGGCTTCTGCTTAGTGTTCTCCAAATCTCGGAGTGACAAATCAATCTCCAAGTCTGTAATACTACTGCTTCAGAAAAGCATCAGCTAGTTCCTTCCAATCTTCCTTAACCTTCTTCTCAAGTCTATGATACCAAACCACAGGTGCCTCCTCGAGTGACATCCCAAACATCTTTTGGACTTGGCGCTGAGACAGGCCAACTGAACTCATGACAGACACATACTGACGGAGATGCACCCTCGGATCTCCATTCCCATTGAACTTAGCCAAATCCGGCATCTTAAACTGCCGCTGGCAACTGCTCCTCAAACTTCATTGTCTCATAGTCTAGCAAATCTTCATTCTTACCCCTCATCTTGCGGGTAACGGATTCAACCTGATCCCTGAGTTTCTGTATCTCGGCCTGAGACCCAATCGCTCTGTCTGTTGCATACTCCATTATCATCATCAAAAGCGGGGATATCATCCCCCAACCCATTCGGAGGCTTCTCGCGCCTTACATTCTCAGAATTTTCCCCAGCACGGGGCACAGCCATATTTGTCATGGCAGCAGTCAAGGCTTGCAACTGTTCAGTAATCTTGGCGAAGCCACTTTCCAACTGATCTATCCGGGATACCTCAGTATCTGATTCACTCATGTCTGTTCTCGGTATTTTGGTGAGTCTTCCCTTTTTTCTAACCCAACGGGAATCTATGATGGCTTTCAGAACACAAGGGTTAACATGATGTATGTATGCATGATGTGCATAAGAAGTATATAACATATATAAAATAAAATTCTCAAACAAATCGGCCTATTATCATTTTAGAAGTTTTTGGGACAACTGTCATAAGAGTGAACCCGTCCCAGTTTAAACGGCCTAACGAGTTCATGTCTTATGGCAAAGAGCCCAACTAAATCCAAATGACAAAATTCCGAACACAATCATAAAATGGCCCATTGTTATTTAGAAGCCTTTTGGCCCAATCGTCATAAGATGTGTTCTTGTCCCAGTTTAAATGGCCCAACAAGCCCATATCTCATGATAAGTGGTCCAAATGGATCCAAACAACGATGTTCCCAAACACAAGCAAGATGATGCAAACATGACATAATAATTTTTACAAAGTGGCCCATCAATATTTCATAAGCTTTTGGCCTAATAGTCATACGGTGCGAACTTGCCCCAGTTTAAATGGCCCAGCAAGCCCGCATTTCTGACAATAGTCCAACTGCATCCAAATGAGGATGGTCCACAAGCACATACTCAAGGAAATAAATGCTACTTTAGCCAACCCGGTCTATAGGTGGGTTAGTAAGAGTATAGACAAAGGCTCTCACCGGTGAAGGATGGCCCACAACTAGGTCTCCCCACTCAAGGGTTCAAGCGACCAAGTGAGCGTATCCCTTTTTATACACTAAGGTACGTGCCAATGAGCTATGGTGTGTGATGGACTGTCAAATGGATTTCCCGTTGTAGATCCCCCAGAGGGAAGGTGGAGCGAGGCTCACTTAATACCCAAGCCTCTTAGGCTCTTATCGCTTGTTGTCAGGAATAAACAACGAGTCCTCCAAATTAGTCCATCACAAAGGCTACAAGTAGGTGGCCATATAGGTGTCCTCACACAGCTTAGCTTTTCTTCTAGAAAGGTAGTAAGTGAAGGAAGACAAACCAAACCTTACCTAGCCTCAAAGTGCCCTTGATTAAACCCCCCTTTTATCCACTATAGACATGGTCAATTAAAACATGAATCCAAACATTACAAGACAATATTTCGAGGCCAACTTTACATCCCCAGTGGAGTCGCCAGACTGTGGGACACAGAAACTGGGCGACGCCGTTCCTAGGCTCGCGGCCTAGTTGGGAAGGATTACATAACATGGAGTCGCCACCCGGTGTGAACCGGGACAAAGATTTAAGGCCGCACTCACCCCTCGCAAGGAAGACCTCAAACCGTTGGGTTCGGAATGGTCCCTTACTTATGTCACTTGTAATGAAAGGATTTATGTAATAATTTAACTAAGCTTAAGTAACACTTATTTCCAAGAGTATCATGCTTCCAAATTCTCATATGCAAAGTAAAACTTATGTGTACATTTTTACATATATCTCATATTTAAAATTGCATGCTTAACATATATCAAGATAGTAACGAACATACAACTTTACACATCACATTCAGGAAAACACAAGCACACACATTGACCATACAAGCACACATATGGGCATTTTTCCAAGCGGTACGTGGAATGTAGCCCAAGTACAGACCGCACTACCGTCCATTCGGAATCGGCTACGGAGTTTACGTCTGGGTTTCCATCCGATATACCGCAAGAAATAATGCTCAAATGTTATCATGACATAAGCATACGAATTGTAATACATTGACACATTTGCATAAGAAAGATCAACCAATAGGCAATTATGCATGAATATAGTAAGACAGATTCAGTTCAGTGTGTGTGCGCGTCGTGTAGCGTTCGTAAACGCGTTCGAACGGAAGTGAAACAGAATGCTCACGTTCGAGTAGCGTTCGTAAACGCGTTCGAACGGAATTGAAACAGAATGCTCGCGTTCGTATGGCGTTTGTTAACGCGTTCGAACGGAAATGAGACAGAATGCTCGCGTTCGTATGGCGTTCGTGAACGCGTTCGAACGAAAGTGAGACCTGATGCATGATAAGGCAAAAATGCATGCGCGTTCGAGTTGCGTTCGTAAACGCGTTCGAACGGGAACAGACTTGATGCATGAAATGAGACGCAATACATAAACAACAAAATAAAGGGGCGCGGCGAAGTACTGCCGTAAAGGTGGCCTTTTGGGGCTCTTGATCTCTCAAAGAGAGGACCTTTAGACCAACATACTAAGCCCATGCGCGTCACATCACATCATGCATATAAACATAAAGACAATCATATTTTCTAAGTATGTCCGATTGAACGTATCTTGTATCCAACCGGGCACACATCAACCGGCGCGGCAAAGTAGTGTCACAAAGGTGGCCTTTTCGGCTCTTGGTCTCCCCAATGGAGGACCTTTGGACTAACTCACTAAGCCCATGCGCTCGATTGAATCATACATAAATAAGCAACATGTTGAATTCAAGTAAAGAAAACTAAATAAACAAAAAGCAACACAACGAGAGAGAGATGGTGCCGTTTACTCAATCGGTACGTGGAGTTGTGGCCCGAGTACAGATCATATTACCGTCCATTCGGAATCGGCTATGAAATTTATGTCCGGGTTTCCATCCGATATACCGCGAGAGTTGACACATCTCTCATTCATCCAATACCCACAACATGCATCCATAAACGACTCTCATGCGAATAGAATTCAATAATAATAATAAAAAGAACGAATATAAGCTAATGAAAATGTACCCTCAGGTCTAACCTTTTAAATCACCTCTCGGATGTACGGTACACGATCGTCGGAAGGGTGGATGCTCCGCAACTCTCCCGGTTCACTGGTTCACTGTTCTCGTTCGTTGTCTTTACTGTTTTGAGTCCGTTTTGCTACTGTTTCCTTGTGGTTTCGCTGCCGTTTCCTCCTCTTATCTTTTGCTTACTCTTTTTAGGTGTCTTCTTCCTGTAATTTTTATGTGTGTTGTTGTGAGTTAGGGACTAGCTAGTAGCTAAGGTTGAGAAGGTTGGTGAATGGTTCTTTTTATAGGCAAAGGGTTAGGCTTGACAAGGAAAGAGATTTGGCTAATTAAAGAGGGATTTGATTTGGTGTTGGATAAGGGAAGTAAGAGATTGAGGGGGGACAAATCTTGGCTAGATAGGGAAGGTTGAATATTTGATTGGCTTGGATTAGGAATACAATATTTTAAGTTTGGGAATAATCTTATTAGATTGGGAATATAATTGGTTGATTGATTTTAATTAGGCATGATTATATTTTGATTTAGTGTGTGATTTGTTTAATTTAGGCATGATTTTAGTTTAAGTTGGTAATTGTTTATTTTATGTTTGGTATATGTTTTATTTAATTATTTAATTAATTTAATTATTATCTTATTTAGTTAATGTTTTAATTAATATTTATTTATTTAAATTGGGATGTGTTTTATGGGCTTTGGGGGGCTAATTGGGCTGGATGTGAGGCTAGCAGCAAAACCAGAATTACCGACACCGTTCGAACGCTTCCTCGAACGCGGCACGAACGCCCGCAATCCGTTTGACGTTCGAACGTAAACACGAACGTAGCACGAACGAAAACAGTGAACCTTGTTTATTCTGAATTTCCCCTTCCGATGTCCGTTTCCCGTGACCTCCGTGACTTAAAAGGTAGTGTCTCCAAAATGAGACTCATCATAGGGACTTATGTGTAAAAATGCAGTGCCTACAATAGGATAACATTGATTTTGTGTAAGATCTTCCAAACTTTGATGTCATGTATATCAAAAACCTTTCATGGTCTGGCCTCTAGATGTTCGTTGGGTGTAGATTGATGCACTCGGTAATCAAGTGTGAAGCAAGATAGGAACCATTGGTCCATATTTGTACCATAAGGGGTTTAGGTATCCACGTGAGTAAAGTCGCGATTCTTAAAGCTTTGGCCGAAGTCGATCACCTAGGGTGGATCGCATCATTTATGAAGAATCATGGACAAGTCGACATGAGATGCGCGTTTTAGAAACTTGACGGTGTATTTTATGTTTCCTTAGCACAACTCAGATAGCCTGCGACAGAGAGATTGTTAAACATATGTGATGACCTCGACTTGTATAATTCAAAAAGATCGTTCGTGTTCTTCACGAATTCGGAGGTGGCCGAATGGCGTACATATTAGCTAGGCTTATATGACGAACGTATCTGAACTTAGAGAGTCTCAATATGAAGTGTACTCGTTGAGCACTTGGGTAGCCGATTAATTTTGATAAAAGATAATATTCGATATTATAATTATCAACTAAGATAATAAAGTGTTATTGGATAACATTGATTATTAACTTTGACCTAATTAGATTAATTGGATTAATTCAATAATTACACTAGGGCTTAATTATAAAATCATAATTATCTATACCATTTGAGGATATTATGGTAATTGTAAGTTTGTAATAATAGGTGGTTTTGGCTTGATTTAATTGGATTAAATCAAAGTGGCAACTATTGAACTAATCCATTTCTTAATCATTATCTTGATTTAATTGGATTAAATCAAAGTGGTAGACAATGAAGATTAGTCACACCTAATTATACATATTTCGACAAATTAGATTAAGCCCACATAAAAATTGATTACAACTTTTATTAATTAAAAATTGCCTAAGTTTTGCTATAAATAGCAAGCTTTAGGAAGGTTTTAATTAAGAAAATCAAAAGCTTGAGAAAGCTAAGTACGAACATATTCTTAGAGAAATTAGCCTAAGTTAGAGAAATGTTTAGAGAAGCTTGTGAAGTCTCTACAACATTTCATCTAGGAGAAATCAAGATTGGATCTTGGATTGAAGCTTGCTAACATTGGAATCAAGATTGGATATTGGAGTGAAGCTTACAAACCATGGAGGTTCTCCTATCATTTCAACAAAAAAAAAGATTGGATCTTTGCATCAAGCTTGCTAGGTAAGTTTGAACTTCTCTTAAGTTATGTTCTTTTATGTATTAGATGCATGATCACATAACTTAATGTTGAAATAAGGCTAATAAATTGTGTTAGGAGGTTTTGGAAGTATAAACACAATATGCTTGTTATTAGGTCAAAATGTAAATAATCAATATTATCTAATTAATCCAATTAGGTAAAAGTAAATAATCAATGTTATCCAATAACACTTGATTATCTTAGTTGCTAATTATAATATCGAATATTATCTTTTATCAAAATTAATCGGCTACCCAAGTGCTCAAAAAGTACACTTCATATTGGGACTCTATAAGTTCAGACACGTTCGTCATATAAGCCTAGCTAATATGTATGTAATTCGGCCACCTCCAAATTCACGAATAACACGAATGATCTTTCTAAACTATACAAGCTGAGTGCATCACATATGTTTAACAATCCCTCCAACATAGGCTATCTGAGTTATGCTCAGGAAACATAGAATATACCATCAAGTTTTCGAGGCGCACATCTCATGTCGACATGTCCACGATTCTTCATAACTGATGCGATCCACCCTCGGTGATCGATTTTTACCAAAGCTTTAAGAATCGTGACTTTACTAACATGGATACATAAACCGCTTATGGTACACATACGGTCTGACGGATCCTATCTAGCTTCGCACTTGATTACTGAGTACATCAGTGCACACCCAACGAACTTTTAAAGGCCAGACCATGAAAGATTTCAGACATACATGACATCAAAGTGTGGAGGATCTCACATAAAATCAATGTCATCCTATAGTCAAATGATTACATATGCTACTCGACTCGAGGAGATTCCTATTGACAGTGGTGTGTACTTCTAACTATTAGGAATCACATATTAGTCATTCAGTATTTGGTCCAACTAATACCCACATGTCTTTACGAGCTTTCGAAGCTCATGGTACATCCGGTTAAATCATTGGAACTCCAAATCCAATATACGACATGTTCTAGTCTTCTGGGTAATAGTAATTCGACCGTATTCCAAAACCAACAACTATGAATATTTACTTTAAGAATAATTATAATAGTAATACTTATCCCAATAACGGACCACCTAGTGTCCAGTATTACTACAAGACTATTCGAAGGTCGATGTCATACTTAGCATATCTATACATCAATCTAATACGCATAATGACATACCATTAATAAGGTATGAAATGAAAATGTAGTTATTTTATGAATAAATAATAAAATATATTATTCGGATTGACACTCCAAGCACCAACTCCAACAAACCTATCATATCGCAATGGATGATTCTGATAAAGAGGAATGACTCAAAGCCATTAAACTTGAGATGAATTCGATATACTCCAACTCAGTATGGGAACTTATAGACCAAACTGATGGGGAAAAACTCATAGGTTACAAGTGGATCTAGAAGAGAAAGAGATGAGCATATGGGAAGGTACAGACTTTCATGGCAAGGCTAGTGGCTAAGGGTTATAACTAAAAAGAGAGAGTCAACTATGAGGAGACTTTCTCACCAGTAGCCATGCTCAAATCCATCCGTACTCTTCTCTCTATTGCCGCATATTATGACTATAAGATTTGACATATGGACGTCAAGACTGCATTCTTGAATGAAAATCTTAATGAGTGTATCTATATGGTACAACTAGAGGTGTTCATAGCCCAAGTTCAAGAGAAAACGTTTTGCAAGATGTAAAGGTCTATTTATGGACACAAACGGGCATCTTGATCTTGGAATATAAGATTTGATACCACGATTAAGTCTTATAAATATGAGCAGAACGTCGATAAGCCTTGTGTATACAAGTGTGTCATTGATGGTAAGGTGGGTTTTCATTGATGGTAAGGTGGTTTTTCTCGTGTTGTACGTCAATGATATTTTACTCATTGGGAATGATGTAAAAATATTATCAAACGTGAAATCCTGGCAACTAACCAATTCCAAATGAAAGATTTGGGAGAGGCTAGTTATGTGCTTGGGATCCAGATTCTTCAGAATCACAAGAGACATGTGTTAGATATTTCTCAAGCATTTTATATTGGCAAGATCCTTGTACGATTTGGGATGTAAAATTCAAAGAAAGGCAATTTACCTTTTCGATATGGAATTCATTTGTCAAAGGAACAGTCTCATAAAACACCTTAATAAGTTTAGGAAATGATACATATCTGACACGAATCAAGCCACTTAAGGAACATTAGATGTCACGGCCAGTAATATGGTAGAGCCTTTGCAAGTTCCAACAGGGCCAATCACACGTCAGAAAGCTAAGAAGATCAGAGACGCAATGGCAGAACTGGCACATAATGCCATGGCCGAGTATGATAGACAACCCCAAGGCATATTAGCGTCACATGAGGGCTTCAATGGAGTGGGTCCAAAGCTATTTCACATGGCCCCATTCATTATAGAAGACGCGCAATAGCCGATTTTGAAGATAGGAACATTTTGAAGAATTTGGCCATTGCGTTATATGTAATTCAAAAAATTGAGCTTGTATTTTGACATTTTGAATGACATATTGACTCTGGTTAGGCTACTTGTAACTTAGTTAGCTAGATCATTTGGGTCAAATTAGATTAGAACTAAGTTAGTTAGTTAAAGGACCTATTAGGCATTCTTTAGAAATGATGCCACTTTTGTTGACTTTTTATTTTTTGATCTTTTTGCCACTTGCATAAAGATCTTGGT
This sequence comes from Zanthoxylum bungeanum, assembly GCA_019454045.1. Classification (NCBI taxonomy): domain Eukaryota; kingdom Viridiplantae; phylum Streptophyta; class Magnoliopsida; order Sapindales; family Rutaceae; genus Zanthoxylum; species Zanthoxylum bungeanum. The sequence continues at coordinate 47,430 of SKCR01037434.1, forward strand.
GGGGATATTTATAATATTTAGTAAATGACTACTTAGGTCTTTAGCGTTATGTAGCCATTGGGTAGTTCTAGGACCTTTTGGTCTTTTTACCTTTAAATGGCATTTTAGTAAATTTGTTTTATCCTATATATTGTAAACTTTGTCTTCTTCAATAACAACTTACAAATTTCGAATTTCTTCAAAGAAAAATGGCTATGGCCGAATTTCAAGATTATGGGAGGGATTCCCCTTTGTTTCAGCTTTGACTTATCTAAAGCGTGGCAACCTTGGTGGCGTCTCCGTGCTAGCAGAACACTGTAAGGAATCATCTTAAGGGTTCTCAAAAACAAGTTCTTTGTGGGTCTTCTTTGTGGCCTTTAAAGGGTTTTGTTCCTACAAAATCAAATTCGCGGTGCTTGGGGTTCTATCTGTTGCGAGGGGATTGCGAGTACATATGGATTGATTTGAATCCTGAGTGTACTACGAACTCTTGTATGGCAGGCTATGTCCTTTGATTTACAAAGGTGAGGTTGGTGTCGAAATCCCGACCAATAGCTACGTATTTTGGGGACATGATTTGGTGTATAGTTGGGGACGTTTTACATAGATATGGAGTTCACTCCTTCTTGCGAGAAGTATATGAGTATCTTCCTAAAGGGTTGATTCGGTACTTGAACGATTAAAGCGCTCAAGTCTTTTGATTACGAATAGAAAGATTAATATTCATAATATTTATGAATAAATCATTCATTAGAGAATCCATGATAATTAAGGTAAAAATAATTAGAATGGTGTGGCAGATATTATGTCCCGACTCTAATTATGAGATACTCGTGAAGGTCAATCTGTATGTGATGACTATATCGATAGACATCGATATAGTTAAACTTATATTATTTATCTACGGTAAGAAGAGTGCATATTTGGTCTTTTAGTGGAATAACCTGAAGTTAATAATTCAGAATATTTAATTAAATAGTTTAATTAATATTTCAGGATTATTGAAACTCGGAACTATAGGTCCATTTGGTCCCCGTGCTAGCTCGACATACTATAACAATTAAATATAATTAGATTGTCTAATTATAAACTCACATCTCATCAATAATTAAAGTCATATTTAATAACTATGTTAAACTAGTTTAACATAAAGTGTTCATTAATTCATTTAGTTGAAACATTATTTTGAAATTGATGAATTTTAAAACTCATTTATTCAAAATGAGTTACAATTTTGAATTGTAACAAATGGAAGTTAATTTTTTCTCTTGTAACTTACCAATATATTCATGATACATTAAACCAAAAATTGAATTTGGATATTACAAGAATGCATATGGTCAAATTTTGCTAGGGGTTTTGGGGATGATTTTGTAATTTTAGTTACAAATTAATCTAAAAAAATGCTAAGTATATAATAAAAAGTTATTTTCATTTTTGGTGGAATCTCATTTTGATCAAAACCCTACCTTCCTAGCTCTTCTCTTTTCTCTCAAGTGTTGAAAGAAAAATAAAAGAAAATTTATGTGTGACTTTTAATCTCTAAATTGTTTAGAGAATAATTTGTGAGCATAGTTCACTCTATCTTTTGTTAGTAATGAGTCATAGCACGGAAGATCAATTGGTGTTGACGGAAAAATCTTTTTCCTCTCCTTTTTGAACCACTCGACAGTGAGCAGAAAAATCTGCTCACTGCAGCCTTTCACATACTTTATTGGTGTTCTGTTTCATTGTATTTTTACGTAAAAAAATTGGGGACACAAATGACTATTTTGTGGATATTTCAGGGCTATTTCAGAGTGCCAAAAACATCCTGAACTATTGTAAAAAATCATTGAACAGCCAGCATAAAATTGTGAGTCGTACAATCGTAAAATGGTGTTTTCGGTGTGCAAAATAGTCCAGTTTTTTAGCTATTGTTTGAGGGTTGTTCGGGGTTGGAAAAATCATTAAAAACATAAGCAAAACAAGTTCAAAGAGGCTGGATAGTTTGGAAAAAAAAAAGAGGCAAATGAAGAAAATTTCTTCAAGGTCGATCTCAGTGTCCACGCTTGTTGGACAATTATGACCCATAGCATCACTATTTGTAAAGGACATGGTGTTCTTGTACAAATTAACTATGTGACAAAGAAAATTGCTATTTTATCATTTGTAATTGGATTACTTGGATATATATAAATTATAAAAGTCCATATGATTAGTACCGGATTAATAAGATATGAGACAGTATTAATCCACAAAGGTTTAATCATTAAATATCCCTAGTCGTAGTATTATCGAGACTATGCATCGATAATGCGGAATAGGCTAGTATTAAACTTGTGCGCGTTATGGAAGTTTAACGGCATAGTTCTCATGCAAGTGTAATAGGAGGTTTTGTTAGCCGATGGTACAGTAACAGCTTCGCTCTGGATAGACCCCTCAGAATCTCATTGGTAGTATGACTATATGTCTATGGGAATCTGAATCAGGGTATGTGTATATGGTCTTAACCTGAGACTTGCATCGCTAATACTTGCGACAATCAGTATGCTTTGGTTTTGGTTGTCCGAAGCTTTAGCATGTTATGTGTATGCCTCTTCTGGGTATACTGAGAATTGTAGTGTATTGGGTGTGATGTCAAGATGGAAGTATCACTTCATTCATATGGAGATGATGATCACGCAGGGATACAGAACTAGTACTCTAAAGTGTTGCAACCATCGGGAAAGTATGACTACGTCATGACTTTCTGATAAAAAGAGATTAGTTGCTAGTGATCCGATATATGCTTCATACGGGGCAGACACAACTCCAGCCCTAGGCCTAGCATGTGACATCTGATACTGGATCGTTATACGCAATACTATATATACTACGCCTGATATAGATTATATATTCATTGAAAGAATATTTCTGGAGAATTGGATAGGGACGGTGTTTTGCTAGAAGCCAACCATGTCTTGTAAATCGGTAAGAACGTGGTATTGGGTACGCACGTGTTCGGATAGTCCGATGACCGGATTTACTGCCAACATATCCAGGGATCTCTTGGGTCGCTTTCCAAATATTCACCGATGACATTTGACTCGAACATAAAATTAATCTGGGATTAATTATGAGATAGAAAATTAATCTGGGATTAATTGCGTCAAGAATTTATCTGGGATAAAATTCGAATATAAGAGAGAACGCGATTAATTTGGAATTAATCGATTAAATAATATATTGGATATATTAATTGACATCGGATTTCAAAGCGGAATTAAAATTGGATTTTAATTCGGGCGAATGAATTAATTTGGAATTAATTTGTAAGCGACTTTCGTAATAATTTTGCTAGGTATTATTATTTAATTAAGTCGGATTTAATTATGTCGCAACGGAAAATTCGTTTAATCGGATTAAAGGAACCCGAGCCCGAAGTGTGTAGTCTCATCCAACTTGAATTTTGAATTTAAGTGTGGGACCCACCAACTTACATCACTAGTCAATCAAGTTGATGGAAGATGTTGAGAGAAATTATGGAAACTTGCTCAACACACTTTGCTTTTGCTTTTTTGAAAAGCATATACCACTTTTTTGCTAGTTGACTTTTGTAATTGTTTTGGAAACAAAATACATAAAACAAAAAAAAAAAAAAACTCATCTCTCTCTTTTGTTCTCCCATGGCCAAAACTCTTGCTCCTTGGAGGAGAAAATTTTCTTTCAATATTTGTTCTTGCTAGCACATAAGGATTCAAATGAAGGTGATAGAGAAACTCACCCATGAGTTTGGAATTCAAAAGAAAGCTTGGAGCTTCCATCCAACAAAGAAAAGTTTTCAACTTCATCCAAATCAATGTAAGTATTCCGCAACTTATTTTTTGATTTTATTCACACTAGAATCATGTTTAGGATCCTTGGCATGTCTTAGAGACACTAACAATGGTATCAGAGCCACCTAAACTTGATTTCAAAATCTAGGGTTTATGGACTTTAATTTGGGAATTTTTGCTTGGAGCTTGATTTACCTAAATTGATTGTATGGTTGTGGTTAAATGATGATGAATTGGATTTGTGCATCATTGGATTTGAGGAAAATTGATTAGATCAAAAATCCTCAATTCCCTATGTCATGGCCGATTGTATACCCTAGTGTGCTCATGGTGATTTTTTGAAAATTAGACAATTGGATGTGTTGTAAGCATGAAATGAATCTTGTATGTTGATTTAATTGGATTGAAATCAAATTGCATGATAAATTCTTTGCCAATGTCGTGAGCTTAGCATGTTGTAATAAATTGATTTTGCTTCAATTTGTGTTGGACATGAATTGGATGATTAAAGCATGATTATTTAGTTTAATTGATGTTTTGAAAATATTAGGTTAATTAATTAATTGTGGCAATTACACTTTAAATTAAATTAATGTGATATTTGGAATATTATGTTAATAATAAATTAGTCTTTAAATTGGATTGGGCTAATTTTTTGAATTTGGGCTTAATGGGCTTGGTTGGGCCAAGTTTGGTTTTGGACAATTGGGTTGGATCAAATTGGGCCTAAAACTATTTCCATAAAGTCCACATATGGTTATTGGGCCTTTAATAATTTAATTGGGCATAAATTGATTTTTGGCATAGGGTGACTCCTTATTGGGCCTTAGCATCTTGGGTTTGATCCATAATGGCCAAAGCCCATGACTAAAGAATTAATTGAAAGCCCATTGGACTTTAATTAAATAGTATTGGATACTAATTGGGCCTTTGTGGCCCATTAAAGATTGGATTTGGAATCCAAGTCTAAAAGGCACTATTATAAGTGTAATTATTTAATTTGGAATTAAATATGAAATAGTATTGGATACAATTTAAATTGGATTTTAAATTGTAGTTTGATATAATTCAAGAATATGTACTTCGAGTATTTATTCTTAAACAAGTTGGACTCGCGCAAATCAAATCGTTGTTTGAACATTGGATGATCATTAATTAAAGATTAATTAATTGGATTAGATTGATTGATAGCATGTTTGTGTGAATACTTGGATGTATTTGTATGAATAATGTATATCGGATGTATATTAGTTGGGTGGGGTAATTTTGGAAATTGTTGTAAGTATGGTACTTATTTTTTAAATTGGACCTGCGTGTCCAGCCTATTACCTTGATTCTCTTTGTATTTCTTTTCTCACCAATTCCCCTCAATGTAAATGAGGTTTCTTTTAGTGTTATGTAATTGGGTAGAAGTTTGTGCTAGCGGGAGAGAGGAAAATGAGAGATTTGTTCTAGGAACAAATTGTATTATATATCCATCCGCATATCATTATTAAATTTTATTGCGCCTTATTATGCTTTTAGAATGCATGTTTAAGGGTGTGTGATGAGACATAATCAAAGATAATAAATTGGATGCCAATTTACGCTAAAAAACCCTCATTATATATTAAGTGTTTTCCTTCCATTGAGTGATTCTCTCTCAAGATCCAAGATTGGCATTGGTTTGTTGGCCAAAGTCAAGACCTTTGTCCATCGCGGATGTGTTTGAACCACGAAATCTTTGTTCCATATCGCATGTCTTGGGCAGTTGTGACTTGTTGGCCAAAGTCAAGGTCACTTCTTGTTCATCGACATCGATTACGAAGCTTTCCCACTGTCAATGAGTCACGCTGAATTGGAATCATTAAGCTTAATGAGCCAAAGCTAAGGCTTAGTTGATTCAGAGGAAACAGGTTAGGAAATATATTTGATATATTTACATATATTGGATATATATTTCGTACTTGGAGGTCCACCTACTGGATCTAGGAATTGAATGAGATCCAATTGATCTTAGAGATCTACCTAGTTAAGTTTCATACAGCTTGTTGGCCAAAGTCAAGGTTGTGTGTTATTTAACGGGATCCTAGCCCACTAGGAAACTAGGTTTCCCGAGTACTCCACAGAGGGTTAGAGGCTCACCGAAAAATAGTGGGAGTTAGTATTAAATTTGCAATATTCGTTTAATACTGGCAAATATGTGCTCTTTATTTTTTGTCATTATTTATATATATTAGTTGGACTAATATTCAATTATTGTTTTAATTGAACAGTTGGACTGTATTCAAACTACTCCATTTGTAGTTGGTCATATAGTTGGACTATAGTGATCATTACATTTGAGTGTACCCGATCAGTTGTAGTTGGTTATATAGTTGGACTATAGTAATCATTACATTTTATTAAACCCGAAGTTGTTGATTAGATAGTTGGACTATAGCAATCAAGATAGCTGGAAAGATTAGAGTTAGGGACATTATTCTGGTTGAAAATGTCTTTAACGGCCTTAATTTTCCAGATTGGGAAACGGATCTCAGGATAGTCCTGGGAGCTGAGAAGTTACTATATGTACTATAGAAACCTCTCGGGCCTGAGCCCGGAGTTTAGCAAATAGTAGAGCATGAGCTTTGAAAGACTCATTGTGATGATAACTTTATTGCTTAATCTGTTATGCTTGCTGCAATGACTCTTTAATTTCGTGGTCAGAACTAAGGATTGGATCTTTATACCATGATGTTGAAATTAAAGGATCTTCATAGATCTAACCTTAGATCTTAGAAGTACGAATTGTAGAAGAAGCTCATTTGCTCGCGTATGTCAGAGGATACATCTGTCGAGCACTAGGTATCGCAGATGATTGCTGAAATCGAACAGCTAGGTTAGCTGGGCATTACCTACGAGGCCGAGACTTCTATAGATTTGATCTTACAATCTCTGCTCGAATGTTGGGGCGGGTTCGTCATGAACTTCAACATGATGAACCCAGAGAAAAATCTTGGAGAGTTAATGGCTATGCTCAAGGAGGCAGAGTCGGAGCTTCTAAAAGGCAAGAAGCGCAAGGCGCATCTTACTTCGACATCCCAGAAGGCCAAGGCTTGGCCGAAGGCTTCTGGGGGTGAAAAAAAAGGGCAAGGCTAAATCGTCACTGTCTTCTGGGAAGACAAATGACATATCCCAAGATGTCTGCCTAAACTGTGGCAAACGGGGTCACTGGAAGCGTGACTGCCGTATGGACAAGGCAGACATGAAAGAAATGAAGGCGGGGCAAGGCTACAGCTTCAGGTATGTTTGTTATAGACATGTCCACTACTAGTTTTAAGAATTGGATTTTTGATACTGGATGTGGTACATAAATATATGTACTGATGTGCAGAATCTGCTGATTAGCAGGAGACTGGCTTCAGATGAGATCGACCTACGAGTCGGAAACGGGACGAGAGTCGCTATTTTGGCCGTAGGAGCCTAAGTTTTGGAACTGCCATTGGGGCATATACCTACATTAGGTGACTATTATAATGTACCTAGTTTGACTAGAAACATTATCTCTATATCTAGTACAACCTGTTGCGGGTATACCTTTATGTTCCAGAACACTGGGTGTTTTTTTTATAAAGATGATATTGAGTTATGCACATTAGATGTGAATAACGGTCCTTATATTTTTGAATATAAATGAATCTCAAACATATAAAATGACAAACATAAGGCTCAAACTGAGTAAATCAGATGAGACTTATTTGTTCCACTATCATCTGGGACATATTAACAAGACTCGTATATCCACACTTTCGAAGAGTGGATACTTGGACGGATTTGATTCTAAATCATATGATGTCTACGAATCTTGTTTATTAGGTAAAGTGCCTAAAACACCTAATACATGGTAAATGTGTAAGTACCACAGATCTGTTAGCCCTCGTTCATAGTGACGTAAGTGTGCCCATGTCTAGCTAGGCTAGAGGTTGATATAAATATTTCATAACCTTTACGGATGTGGCATCGCGTTATGGTTATGTGTATCTTATGAAACACAAGTCGGAAACTTTTGACAAAATCAAAGAGTTTCGACACGAAGTAGAAAAGCATACCAGCAAAAGTGATAATACATTACGGTAGGACCGTGGTGAAGAATACTTAAGCAATAAGTTTCAAGATTACTTGAAAGAGTATGGTATTTTTTCACAGTGGACTTCTCCCGGAACACTTCAATTGAGCGGTGTGTCCGAACGGAGAAACCGAACTTTGTTAGACATCGTAAGGTAAATAATGAGTCGCACTGAGCTACCAATTTCCTTCGGGGATACGCATTAAATAGTGCAATACTTATTTTGAATAAGGTTCCGTGAAAATCTGTTAGACAAACTCCACATTAGATATGGACAGGAAAGAAACCGGGTTTCTCATTCCTGAAGATTTGGGAATGCTGGGAATACTCTAAACGTTTGGATGATACCAAACAAGAACCTAAATCGAATAAGTGTCTATCTGTTGGTTATCCTAGGGAGACCAAAGTATATTACTTATACAACTCACAAGAGAACAAGGTATTTATTGCTCTCCATGCGGTTTTCCTCGAAAATGATATCCTAAATGCAGTGGTAAGTGGGAGGAAAGTAGAACTCGATGAAAATCAGAGTGATATTATTCCAGGCATCAAGTCCTCACGGAACACCAACAGTCTATCTGGGATAAAATTATTCCATAATCTTCTAATACACAAGGACCGCGTAGGTCAGAGAGAGCCAGAAAAAAACCTCAAGGGTATGGGTTTCTGATCTCACCTCATGTAGATATCAATCTTATTGAGGAAGACGAACCGGCTACGTATGAAGAAGTGATACAAGGTATCGACTCCTTTTATGGAAAAGTGCCATAAAGTCCGAAATGGATTCCATGTAAACGAACCATGTTTGGACAATGGTTGATGCACCAGAAGGCGTTAAGCCTATTGGTTGTAAATGGGTCTTCAAGGAAAGGGTATCGTCAAAGACATGGTGTCGATTACGATGAAACTTTTTCACATGTTGCCATGATTAAATCCATTCGGATAATGCTTGCTATGGCTGCATATTTCGATTTTGAAATATGGCAGATGGATGTCAGAACCGCTTTCCTTAACGGAAACCTTTTGGAGGATGTTTATGCAACATCCTGACGGTTTTATCGATCCATTTATGGATTGAAGCAAGCATTGCGTTCTTGGAACCAGCGTTTTGATGTAATCATAATGATATATGATTTAATTCAAAACGAAGATGATTCTTGTGTATATAAGAAGGTTAGTGGGAGCGCACTCATATTCATTGTCCTACAAGTTGATGATGGATTGCTTCTCAGCAATGACATTCTCATACTAAAAATCCATGAAAGCTTGGCTTTCATGTAAAATTCTCCATGGAATACCTGGGATAAGTAGGCTTTATTCTATGAATAAAGATCTACGGGGATAGATCTAGAAAGCTGCTGACACTCTCCCAGAGCACGTACGTTTTGAAATGTACGTGACCTGATGTCTCATATGCTTTGAGCATATGTAGTCGCTATCAGACCGATCCAGGTGATGGTCACTGGATTGATGTTAAGAACAACATTGAGTATCTTGGACGAACTAAGGATACTTTCTGAGAATATAGGGAAAGGAGAACTTAAGGTGACTGGGTTCACCACTGCAAGTTTCCAAACAGATAAAGATGACTGTAAGTCGCAATAAGGGTACATATTTTGTTTGAACAACAGAACAGTGAGCTGGAAATCTTCCAAGCACGAAATTATTGCCGATTCAACAATAAAAGCGGAATATTGTTGCAGCTGAGGCAGCAAAAGAAGCATTTTGGATCTAAAAATTCCTAATTGGATTAGGAGTAGTTCTGTTAGCAGCTGAGCTAGGCTACAGCACATGCTAAGGAACCGCGGTCTCATCAACGATCCAAGTATGTACTTCGAATATTTCATCTGATTCGTGAGATCATACATCGTGGCGATGTGATGATCGAATAAATCGCATCAGATGATAACCTTGCAAATCCGCTGACGAAAGCTATTTCTCAGTAGAAGTTTGAGCGACCCGTACATAGTTTAGGTGTTGGACACTTGAGTGATTGGTTATAGGCCAAGTGGGAGATTGTTGGACAATTATGACCCATAGCATCACTATTTGTAAAGGACATGGTGTTCTTGTACAAATTAACTATGTGACAAAGGAAATTGCTCTTTTATCATTTGTAATTGGATTACTTGGATATATATAAATGATAAAAGTCTATATGATTAGTACCGGATTAAAAAGATATAAGACAATATTAATCCACAAAGGTTTAATCATTAAATATCCCTAGTCGTAGTATTATCGAGACTAGGCATCGATAATACGGAATAGGCTAGTATTACACTTGTGCGCGTTATGGAAGCTTAACGGCATAGTTCTCATGCAAGTGTAATAGGAGGTTCTGTTAGCCGATGATACAGTAACAGCTTCGCTCTGGATAGACCCCTCAGAATCTCATTGGTAGTATGACTATGTGTCTATGGGAATCTGAATCAGGGTAGGTGTATATGGTCTTAACATGAGACTTGCATTGCTAATACTTGCGACAATCAGTATGCTTTTGTTTTGGTTGTCCGGAGCTTTAGCAGGTTATGTGTATGCCTCTTCTGGATATACTGAGAATTGTAGTGTATTGGGTGTGATGTCAAGATGGAAGTATCACTTCAGTCATATGAAGATGATGATCACACAGGGATACAGAACTAGTACTCTAAAGTGTTGCAACCATCGGGAAAGTATGACTACGTCATGACTTTCTGATAAAAAGAGATTAGTTGCTAGTGATCCGATATATGCTTCATACGGGGCAGACACAACTCCAGCCCTAGGCCTAGCATGTGACATCTGATACTGGATTGTTATATGCAATACTATATATACTACGTCTGATATAGATTATATATTCCTTGAAAGAATATTTCTGGAGAATTGGGTAGGCACGGTGTTTTGCTAGAAGCCAACCATGTCTTGTAAATCGGTAAGAACGTGGTATTGGGTACGCACGTGTTCGGATAGTCCGATGACCGGATTTACTGCCAACATATCCAGGGATCTCTTGGGTCGCTTTCCAAATATTCATCGATGACATTTGACTCGAACATAAAATTAATCTGGGATTAATTATGAGATAGAAAATTAATCTGGGATTAATTGCGTCAAGAATTTATCTGGGATAAAATTCGAATAGAAGAGAGAACGCGATTAATTTGGAATTAATCGATTAAATAATATATTGGATATATTAATTGACATCGGATTTCAAAGCGGAATTAAAATTGGATTTTAATTCGGGCGAACGAATTAATTTGGAATTAATTCGTAAGAAACTTTCGTAATAATTTTACTACGTATTATTATTTAATTAAATCGGATTTAATTATATCGCAACAAAAAATTCGTTTAATCGGATTAAACGAACCCGAGCCCGAAGTGTGTAGTCTCATCCAACTTGAATTTTGAATTTAAGTGTGGGACCCACCAACTTACATCACTAGTCAATCAAGTTGATGGAAGATGTTGAGAGCAATTATGGAAACTTGCTCAACACACTTTGCTTTTGCTTTTTTGAAAAGCATATACCACTTTTTTGCTAGTTGACTTTTGTAATTGTTTTGGAAACAAAATACACAAAAAAAAAAAAAAAAACTCATCTCTCTCTTTTGTTCTCCCATGGCCGAAACTCTTGCTCCTTGAAGGAGAAAATTTTCTTTCAACATTTGTTCTTGCTAGCACATAAGGAGTTAAATGAAGGTAATAGGGAAACTCACCCATGAGTTTGGAATTCAAAAGAAAGCTTGGAGCTTCCATCTAACAAAGAAAAGTTTTCAACTTCATCCAAATCAATGTAAGTATTCCGCAATTTATTTTTGATTTTATTCATACTAGAATCATGTTTAGGATCATTGGCATGTCTTAGAGACACTAACAACGCTTCCACTGTATGGGAAATCATTTCCTACATGCTCATGGTTGTGGAGAGTCGCGAAAAGGCATGAGATTCTTCAATGAACACACAACAAGGGCATTGCGTGATTTAGGTGGGGGAGTTTGCCACGCCCCCACTTATCTAGTCGATGACTCTTGGTATGACAACATTCTTATTTTGGTGTCCCAACAATATGACCAAGTATTGGGCTAACCTTGGGGGAGCATTTCAGCCCATGAGTTACAGTATAGTGCTTGTTGGGATGCCTTATTTTAGGCGATTTTATCTTATTTGTGTTGGGAAGCGGCCGCAAGTGCGCAGCGGAAAATTTAATAAATCAAATTATGATGCCGCTATCCATTTGCCCAAGACCCATTTGTTTTTATTATTCTACAAGCCTAGGCTTGTTACTATATATTCTAAGCATAAAAACTCATAAAACATGCAAAGAACATAAACCTAAACATGCTAACTATCATAAGAACTCTAATTAAAATAAAGAAAGAAAAAGACTTACTTGAACCGAAGACTCCTCCAGTCCTCCCTCCAATCTACAAGCTTTTCTCAAACTCAGCAAGCTCTTTCACGTTCCAAAGAGCCACCCAAGTGTGTGGCCTCCAAAGGTGCACACACCAAAGCCAAAACTCAACGGCAAGACTACGCCTTGAGTGCACGGGTATTTTGCCCTTGGTGCTAGCCTAGGCAAATACCTCAAAACTTTTAACTCGAGGTTCCTCTGGTCAATTAGACTTAATGATCCTCAAAATCAGTGGCTTACTCTTAAACTTTAGAGTTTCTCACTTATATAAACCCAAGATATGAAAGGTTTGGTGCAAAAATTTGTAAAGAATTCATTGGGTTTATATAGGTGCTCCAAAGACAACAAAATTAATTAAGAATCCGATGTGGGATAAATGCTAATTTAATCTTAGCCATTAGATCTTAATTTAGTGGTTTAATGAGATTATAAAACCCTAATAAGAGTTTTGGCCGAATTGGAATTCAAAACAAATAACAAAAAAAAAATTTACTATTCACTTTTTATTTATTTATTTATTCCAATTCCCAAAGTGCCCCTATCGTCATTCACCAATCCCTAAGCCACTATGGAACCTCATAAATGATATGTTCAATAATTAAACACATTGAACCATTTATGAACAATTCCTACAACAATCATATATGCTGTTAAATTTGTATTGTGCACTGTTAACCATTGATTTCGACTTTATTGTGTGTGACCTTTTGGGTTCCCCTCAGGTTGGATATGAAATGAATCGTGATAATTTAATCGAACATAAATTATCCTCCGATTAGATGGTCGTTCGATTTCAATGATCAAGGTTGACATCTAGCAACATGCCAAGGTCCCCAAATGAGAAGGAAAGATATATACCCATTCTGTATGCAATTTACATATAATACAGTCTCTCGTCTCACTATATACCCACCGTTTGACCTAAGGTATGGAAAATGTCTACTCATATAGTCAAATGTATGATGTTGATAGTGTCATGAATCATGCTAACCCAAGAATCTCACATGATTCTTCCGCTGCGGCCACAGTCTCAAGCACTGATCACACATATCAACCCGCGAACTGGAATACTACTCTTATAAGAAAATATTATCCGAGAGAGTGGCGATTCTCTGTTGTATCTTTACAAACTTCATGTGTTTCAACAAATGACCCAATCATACCCTTATGACCGGATCTTTTGAACCGGGGAAGGATAATATCAAAGTTATTTGATCCACACATAAGATTGTAAAGACCTCAAGTCTAGGGACTAGTCATATAATCGATACATGAAAGTTCTCACATACACATGGGATAAACACTCCATATGAAAACTTTCGATGGTCAGTTCGATGGACATGAGCAACTCATATATCCATGTGATACACCAAGCGGACGGATCTCCGCTAGTAGCCTATAAGATCGGTTACCCCACTTTAGGGCGGATCATATCATCATGCTAGTCACTCCGCTTTGTGAACGCCTAGATTATTCACAAAACTATGACTATGAAGGTTTGAGAGTAATGATTCTCATAAGGCGTGGAAGCCATCATCTTATTACTCAAATGGCTTTATTATAGTGTTTGATGATTCATATAATTTATGTAAGACACGTATAATAAAGATTACCATTTTATTAATTAATGAAAATATTACAAATACATGTACATATAGCCCATCCACAAGTTGGGTATAGGGCATATCCCTAACAATTTGGGGATTCAATCACTTTGAGCTGACTTGAGGCCTTATTTGGGCTATATCATCTTATTTGGGAAAGTATCTTTGTCTCCTAAATTATATAAAGGAACAACATGTATTTAGTTTCCCTTATTAGCTAGATTATTACTTGTCATAGTATGATTAGTAACGTTAATTATTTTGCTACCTTATAGAAGTAGGTTTACTTGAGGTTTATATAAACAAAGCCTCATAGAAAGTAATAAAAAAAAAGTTATTTAACATATTAATGGGCCCCTTTCTCACAAATTCGTAGCTCACTCTCTCTAAATAAAACACACACAAAAGCGGTGTTTGAACACAAAGTGTGTAAATTCACTACTCAATGTCACACGACAAGTTAAGGTTGTGACAAAAGGCAATCTCAAAAGTGTACATTGTGTGGAGACACAAAAATGATGGAATGTGTCCAAATATAAGTATATCACCACCATTATTTATTAATGAGCCCCTTTCAATGAAAGCATTCATTTGCATCCTTGTTTATCGAATAATGATACAAAGAATAAACGAAGATAAAAATCACCATAAAAATAATATAATTTTGATGATAATTTTATCATCATTTAATCATGTTGTAATCTCTTTTTCATTTTCTTGGTTTATCCTTATGGTAATTGTTGTTCTTAATAGTAAAATAAATACACACTATCCAATCCCAAATGCTTCCTCAGCATCCTACACAAGTGTTTACCTGTTTTATATCAGTCTTACGATACATAAGGTAGAGATAGAAAAAAAAATTGGGATGAAATTATGGGGTCTGGTGTGTTAGAATTGGATATAAGTCTTTATATTATTAAATATAAAAAAAATATGCGTGTAAAAATAGAGTCATGGGGCCTGATAGATTAAAGTTGGATTTTAATGTACAATTTTTCATTCCTGTTGATTAAAAGATTTAACAAATCAAGTATAGATATTGGTATCTCATATCATACCCGATGTCATCCCTACTAAAAAGTCAAGACAAACAGCATTACATGGAAGTGTGTGTGTTTTTTAATTTTATATTTTTCCTTTCGGGGGATTTTATAAATGTTTAAGCCTATGTATTAGATAATTTCTGTTTTATATTAGAGGTTATCATTTTTGTTGATGAGTATGGATGTCAAATTTGGATTGATACGTATTTAATTTGTTTATTAAGATTGAGTTTAATAAAAAGTATATTACTGAAAGTATAAGTTGGTTTATAATTTATGAAATAAGAGTTAGAATATAAACTAACGTTGAAAAATAATCTCATATTGTGAGATTATAATTTATGAGAGTATAAATTTGCGTTAAAGCTACCATTAACTATAAACGTTACACCAAACTCTACAAACTTTATATCAAATTCTACACTTGTTGATGGTGGTTTTTAGTACTAAGGCATTTACACAGTTCGGCAAGGGCAGAAAGGGTATTCTCCTCATCAGGAGGACCAGCTTCCATAAGGGTGTTGACCTCTTCCTAACCAAGTGCGAAGCTCCGACCCGACCTTCAGGGTCCGGCCGACCAGAGGATGTGATATGTTCAAGTTCCAGCTACCGACCACTTGTTGACCCGGGACCGACCACACCAGCCCGGTGACTTTGACACTCTCGGCTCGGTAACAATATTCACAGTTCGGGAGACCATCTTGGTCGAACACTTGAAGACCGACAGAATATCAGAGTGTTTGTTTTCTCCTTCAACACGTGTCATTTTTCAAATGCACTTTGAACGCTGGATCCAATCTTTTGCGTGTAGCAGTGAATAAAACAGAGTGATGTGACAAGCTGTCAGGTGGCAGGGTTTACTTTCGGCGAAGACATTCTTGGGGCAGAGAGCCTTTCAATTAGTCAAGGATTCACTCAGGAAATGTATTGAAGACGGAGAACAGTGTTGTAACTCCTTAACTATATAAAGGAGAGAGAAACTCATTTGTAAGGGAGAGCCATTCGGAGAGAGAATTTATATTGTAAAACGCATGAACACCAATTGTAAACTTGTTGAGCTACTCGGTTTTTTCCGTACCTGTCCCTAAAATAGGTCGGTCGAATTAGTTTTCAGTAATAAACACCCCCTCACTTTGTGCCCGTGAACGTAGGCTGGACTTGATCCGCCGAACCACGTTAAAACTCCTTGTCAATCTTGTGGTTGTTTAACCTTCTGCTAAATTTTCTTTTGGTCTCCCCATAACCAAACAAATTAAAGGTTGAAGGAGGATTGTCCCGGGAACATTATCCCAATACTGCCCCTGAGACGAAAATCACCCGTCAACAACACTAAACTCTACAAATTAATTTATACGTTAATTTATAAGTTTATCAAACTCTATACCAAAAAGACACATGTTTTAGAGAATCACAAACGATAATCTGAAAATATAATTAGATGGCGTCATCTATTCAACAAATTTTTCATATATTTCTTAAATTTCTCTAGTTTAACATGTTTTTAATATACTTTCTAAACTTTTTATGATATCACATATTCAAGCTTGGAATCAAATTTCATCATAATATAATTAATATTAAGGAAATGGCAAACTAGACCCATAATTAACGAAATGGTCAAATAGACTCCATTTTTACATAAACCCTTTTTCGGACAACTATACTATTTGAAAATAATAAGATCTTCTTCTTCTTCTTCTTCTTCTTCTTCTTCTTCTCCTTCTCCTTCTCCTTCTCCTTCTTCTTCTTCTCCTTCTTCTCCTCATTCTTCTCCTCCTTCTCTTTCTTCTCCTTCTTCTTCTTCTTCTCCTTCTCATTGTCCTCCTCCTCCTCCTCCTCCTCCTCCTCCTGATTCTTCTCCTCCTCCTTCTCCTCATTCTGCTTCTTGAACAATTATTGGCGGAGCCACATAGATTAGAGTGCGGTAATTATCTTTGCTCAATCCTAAATTTTTTTAATATTTCTTATAAACTAATAAAAAAATATAATTTTTTTTAATGAGATAATTTTAATTTATTCTACTAAAATAAAAAATATCTATTATTTTTTTTTAGGAAAAATCAAATTTTACCGTATTAAATTAAAAATAATTATGCCCTTTGGCTATATTGACTCAATTGTGTTTCATCTGAGCGTAATATTTAAAAAATAAAAATAGTCTGTGTAACCCCATCCCTGAAAATAAAAATAAAAAATCTAATTAACCAATTCGTAATGAAAGTGTCGAAACGTGAGAAAAGTTTCGGTTCCCCGGTGCCGGTCAGCCGCGAACCATGTCGGCTTACGTGGTGATTAGTGATTGGTTCAAAGCCTGTGGTTTTTGTCGCCTTATCACTCCGAATAGACGACCTTTGACTTTTTTGTACGCTTTGAACCCTTTTCTACTTGTATGTAATTCATACATTGAAGTAGTCACTCACCCACTTCATGTATAAGTACATCTTTTTTTAGAAAAATAAAAATAAAAAACTAAAAAGATGTCTCTATTTATTATTTTATAGAAATATGTAGATATACTTTATAATTCTAATTTTAGATAATTTTCCACTCCTCAAGGCATGATGTTTATTGTTGCCAAGTAGTATGGTAATAGGGCAAGTTTGGTAATAGAGATATGAATATTTCAGTTCTTAAGGGGTGTGGTTTGGTGGTAAAATGTTTAAATTTGATTATTAGGTTTTTGAGTTCGTGTTCAGCGGGTTCATTTCTTGTAAAAGCCTGAAACGGCCGGAGGTTTTACATGCTTCGCTTAAATTATGATCAAGTAGTTTGGCGGTGGGTTTTCCAACGTTTCCAAAAAAATGTGAATATTACAGATTTCGTATCTATTCATTTATTTTTTTGATTCATTTTTAATTTAATTAATAATACTTATGTATTAAAAAAATAAAATTTAACCAAATAAAATTAATTTATAAAATAAATTTTTTGATAGTCTATTTGTTTAATAAATCTAATATATTTATTAAAAAAAAACTTTTAAAAAAAAATTACTTTATTAAAAGTAGTGTTGATTCTGATTCTGATTTTATATTTTTTTTTATCAAAAGTTGTTTGTCTTATTTAATTTTATAAATTTGTATCCATATCTACTTTTATTTTTATTTTTAAATATTTTATTAAAAATTGTGTTGATTCTGATTCTGATTCTAATTTTATATTTTCTTTATGAAAAGTTGTTTGTCTTATTTATTTCGTAAATCAGTATCCATATCTACTTTTACTTTTTTTTTTTAAAAATATTTTATTAAAAATTGTGTTGATTCTGATTCTGATTCTGATTTTATATTTTCTTTATTAAAAGTCATTTGTCTTATTTAATTTCGTAAATCAGTATCAATATTTACTTTTACTTTATTAAAAATTATTTGTTTTATTTGTGTTTACTTCTTTTATAAAGAAGTAGTTTGTAAGTTTGAAGGTAAGATCATTCGAGCCTCTCTCATCTCATTTTCTCTTTCCCCTTCAACATATCATTCTCTCTTCTTATAATAGAGTTATCATCTTCGGAAAACATTATTGATAACTATAACTTGGGCTCATTTTCAGAGAGTTGGTCAGACGATAATGAAGTTCGAAGTGGGGAAAACATCTCCAGCAATAGTCGCGATTATACAACTGAATTTACTACATACCAGGTTATTTTTATGGTTGTATTATGTATATTCGTTATTTATTTTTAAAGTATATAAATTATGTATATTTTTTATTTATACATCTTTGTTATTTTGTTTTATAGATCTTTGAAAGTAGAGAAGATATGATAAATTGGGCGAAAAGAGTTGGTCTATAAAATAATATTGTGATAGTGATTAAAAATTCTGCTAATTTGAAAGGCGGCAAACTGCCAAAGTGCTATCTTATATGTGAAAGAGGAAGAAAGTATAAACCATCGCGGTATCTTGTTGAAGGTCAATCCATAGTAACAAATAGTGGGACAAAAAAATGTGAATGCCTATTTGAGCTGCGAGGTATACCAAAACCTCCAAACGGTGTTATATGGGGATTAAAGGTTACATGTGGTTTTAATAACCATCAAGTAGCAAAATATCTTGATGGTCATGAATATCCGTCTAGACTAAAACCGTTAGAGAAATAATTTGTGTTTTACATGGCAAACAGCACCGCACCTCTTGCTCTTTATTAATATCCCCTAAATTTTCGTCTCTAACTATGTCCTTGATTATTACTTCGTCATTTCTTATTTTATTCATTCCTATATCTTATTACATTATTCTATAAAATTGTAGTACACAAAAACAGAGTTGATTTTATTCAAAATTAATTAATAAATTTTTTTTTTGAAGCGTATTTAATATATAATTCAATATAGTCTATGTGAACAGTCAATTTCATTTGATCATTTTGTTGATCTTGATTATTTTGATAAATATATTGAGATCATATACTGAAAATTTGATCTTAATAAGAATGTGTAGAATTCAACAATATTTTATTTAATCCAATTTCAATCATATTCAATTGGATTAAATTGAGTTTTTGTTAAATTGATTAATTCCAAATCAATAAACACCTTAATCACACATCAAATTAAAAATAAAAAAAAAAAAGTTAATTAAAACTTAATTTCGTAGGGCTAAGATGAGTACCATTATCAATAATTTTATTTTTTTTTAATTTCATAGGTAAACCCACGGCTGTCACAAGCTCGCTCTTACAAGAAACGTACTTCCTGAATTTGAACTCAGGACCTCAATGTGAGATCTCGAGTCTTACATCATCAAGCCAGGGGACTTGATGGGGCAAAGATGAGTACCATTATCAACTATTTTTTTTCCTGAAAGGAAAGATTTCAACATTTTAGAATCCCTAAGGTCATTGATGACTCTATACTCCTTTTGAAAATAGTGGTAATTCTCTGAATTGACTTTGGTAGAAGAATGAGTTCGGTATTTGTTTGGGTGTCATTTTGAGGTATAATAATTATTATTATTTTTTTTTTTTAAAAAAAAACAAACTATACTATACTATACTATTTTTTTTTCCTTCATTATAAGTCGCCTACACTTTTTTCCCTTCCCTTATAGGTAGGAATGACAACAGATCAAGTACAATACGAGGATACCAATATCTGTATCTGACCCGTTCAATCAACGAATACGAAAATTGTCTTTTACCCACCCTTAACGTACTGTGCCTCTGTCCACATTTACATATGAATTTTATCTTTATTTTCACGGGAATGCAAATATCCGTGCCCGACTCATCTAACCAACAAATATAAAATAATTATCATTTTACCCATCTTTAACGTATCAGGCCCCCACGTGATGAGATTTTTGCCATCCCTATTTGTATGTCCCCTACACTCTTTTTTCATTCCTTTATAGGTCCTATATGTTTTAACATATTTTCATTTAATCCATTTTTATTTCTTTTTAGTCCATGGATTGTGTTTCACGTAACTGGCGAAAATTTTGATTAAATTTGTTTTGCTTTTCCACCTAATTTTTTTTCCATTTAGTTAAATTTTAATTAAAAGAAAATCTAATTGAAAAAATTACATATTATTAATTTACAATTCATAAGCTTGAATGAGTATGCACATCGATATATTTTGCTAAAAAAATAAGGTAAAAATATGACAGAGCTCAATTTTTCATTTAAATATAACAATTGTGTACTCGTTTGAAAATTTATAAT
This sequence comes from Zanthoxylum bungeanum, assembly GCA_019454045.1. Taxonomy (NCBI): domain Eukaryota; kingdom Viridiplantae; phylum Streptophyta; class Magnoliopsida; order Sapindales; family Rutaceae; genus Zanthoxylum; species Zanthoxylum bungeanum. Next base: position 68,010 of record SKCR01037434.1, read on the forward strand.
TTATAAATCAATAATATGTAATTTTTTTATTAGATACTTTATAATTTTAGAGATATTTAATTCAGGGTAAAAAATAAAAAATAAACTATTTCTCATGCGCCCTCATCTTTAATTTGAAGTGATGTGAATAACACATTTCATTTAGACAATAACACCATAGATATTTTTGGACTTTTTAATAATTCATCCTAAATAATTATAGGAAAATTAACCATAAAATATATGTAGTCAAGGTTGTAACACCCCGCTACTGGGAATGCTACCGGCAGAAAACAGGCTAATCATGTCTCCATAAGCCTCTGACTCTGCCGAAATTTTGACATGACCTTTTAAAAATCGAGCAACCTGGATCAAAGTCCAGCACCTCCATACAATCCTATCTATGCACAATCAGAATTATGCAATGTAATGCAGTCAATAGGGCCCAAACACATACTATGATACTGAAATGATGAACTCAAGACATAATACAATAGGGCTTCATGCCCGAAAATGCATATGAACAAAAACTTTTATAGCTAAACTCATACAACTCAACTTCTTTACAACTAGACTTATACTCCCAAGACCTGGTGACTGGCTGACTGCAACTTTGCTATCCGGCTCCTCAAGCTCTGATGTCTGTGGTCGAGCGCAAAACTCAAACACTGTTGGATTGTGAGTCATAAGACTTAGTAAGTAACTATGCTCATTCCTTGAGCGACAAACACACAAAGTATGAATCTTGTTTCTGTATTAACCTGGGTTGTCTATGTGATCATACAA